>APFE031318530.1:173177-192457 GCA_000404065.3 Pinus taeda
TTCATCTTTTTAATAACTTTTGGCATATGAGATCATCTTGTCCTTCCTGCTAACTTTTATTTTCTGGAGTTTACATTCAGCATTGTCCTTTTCAAAGTTGTGATTTGCTTATTTCTTTTTTTGCTAGCTAGATATCATACTGCTTAACAATTTATGATTTCTTTCTGTGGTCAAATGACTATATCAGCAGGAAATCAGAATATCACTAACTGTAGTGTGATTTAGTTGTCATATTACTTACTCATGGTTGCTTTCCATAAAGTAGATTGAGCTGAATGGTAAAGGACTAGAAGAGTTTAAGTAGTGTGATTAATTTCTTTTCTGCAATTTACATTTAGTTATCATATTGCTTGATATGATCATGATTACTTCCCCAAGGTAGATTGAGCTGAGGGGTAAAGGATTTGAAGAATTCAAGTAGTGTGATTAGTTTCTTTTATGCAATTTACTTTCTTGAACAGTTAAATATCATATTACTTAACTTGTTTATGATTACTTCCCATCAGGTAGATTGAGCCGAAGGGCAAAGAATCTGAAAAGTTAGAGTAGTGTGAATTAGCTGCTTTGTTTTAAGTTTGAGTTGTTTTCCAAGTTTTTGCTTTCTTTTCATTTTCAGTAGCAAGGATACTGGGCCATTGTCATTAGTTCGCTATTTGACGAATTTGTTTTCTCTTAAGAATTGATTTCATTTTAGTTACTGTAAAGCTTTCTTTTGAGCATTTTTCAAGTTTAGAAATCATCACCATCTACACTCCACACACTTCACACTTCACTTTCATCATCACACATTAAAGAAAAATAAAATCCAAAAACAAACTAAAAAGCTTAAAACGACAAAAGCCTAAGGAAATGGTTATCTAAGTACATATAGTACACCTCACTTCGTCAGCTTACGAATCCCGGGTTGACATTATAAATAGCAATTTAGATCACACTAAATTGACCAAACAATAACAGAGGAGAAAGTGGTTGAGTTCATAAGGGAAAATATCTTCTACAAATTTGGGTACCCCAGAGAGATAGTCACCGATCAGGCAGCTTAATTTAGATCGCACTTGATCAAGAATCTTTAAGGCAAGATCATATCAAACACATAACATCTATTGCCTATCATCCTCAGGAAGATGGATAAGTAGAGGTTACAAATAGAGCATTGGAGAGAATCCTCACTAAGGTTGTGAGAAGCAACAAGAGAGATTGGGAAAACAGATTAGTGGAGGTCACTTGGGCCTATAACACCACTTGGAAGACAACTACTGGGTTCACTCCATGTGATCTAGTTTATGGAAAGAAAGCTCTGCTTTCTATTGAGTTTGAGTATAATACCTTGAGAATGACAACCCAATTGGACTTAGATGTCACCAAAACACAACAAGAGAGGCTGCTCCAGTTGAATGGCTTGGATGAGTTCATAATGCAAGCCCTCCTACACACTGAAGTTATACAATTTCAAGGGAAGGTCTAGCATGGTAGGCATATCAAGGACAAGGTCTTTCAAGAAGGGGAATAGGAATTATTATATGACTCTAGGTTCAAGGATTTCAAAGGAAAATTGAAGACGAGATGGTTAGGCCCATACCTGATAGAGAAATGTGCTCATGACAATGGAGTTGTTCAAATCAGGCCCATTGCTGAGGAAGGGATTCCCTTGCTTGTCAATGGCTACAGGTTGAAGGTATACATAAAACCTACATCTAATCAAGAATTCATTAGCACAATCAACAAAGAGGTCAATGTTATTGGAAGTGTCATAGCTTCCAGTCCACAAAATTTCTAGATATGTTTTTTGAAAAAATAAAAAAGAGAAAAAAAAAGAAAATAAAGGCCTCGATGAAAAACTTTATGATGCATCTGAGGCTAACCCTTGGGTCAAAAACCTCTGTGAGGCAGCCCAAGAGCAAAAAAAAGAGGAGAAATAATAAATATCTCTAGTTGAAAACCTCTCTTGAGGCACCTAGGGCAGGCATACATATTTAAAAACTCCTTTGAGGTGGCCTATGTGTCTTCAAAAAATGAAAAAAGGGAAAAATAGAAAAGATAAAAGACAAAATAAATACACATGAAATGGATCTACAACATGTTTGTTAATTTTTTTGTCATTTTACAGGATTGAAGACAGTGCTAGATTCCATATCTACAAGGCCAACATCCTAAAGATTCTCTTCACTCCTCGCTTCATCCACTTCATAACCATCCTCCACACTCATGTGATCAGCCCCTCCATCGCCTCATTAGCTGAAAATTCAAGTTTCACCCCCTCTCTGGATTGCTACAAGAAGGACCTTTAATTTCTACAAGAAGGTCCTGTAGTGCTACAGGAGGGCTCTGAAAAGCTACAGGAGGGAGATACGAAGGAAAGGATAGCCCAAAATTACCTTGCAAAGGATGAATAAGGTTCCCCCACTATGGTCCACCATCCATCCATCACTCATCCATCCCAGTTCATAAAAACAAAATATAATTTCCACTCTGTCTTACCCCAGTTAAAAAATTCTTGAGGAAACGTACACAACACATCCTCTTCATTTCCACAAATTTGAACCACTCTCTCAAAGTCCCAACATTGTCCTCAAGACCTTTTACATCCTCTCTCATCACCCCCATGCAACTTGAAGACCCTAGAAGAAAAGAAAAGTGTTGCTACAGGAAGAGAACCTCCTCCTGTAGCAGCCTGCACACATATCACAAAAGCAATATCTTGTTTTTTTTTCTGATCAGTAGGGGGGTGATGAAAACTTATGAGGCCACTCTACAGTATTCATATCACTCCCAGTAGGAATCTCCACTAGTAGGAGCAACTTGGACATTAACAAGGTACCTGTACACACAACAACCACAACAATTGAATATCATGAGGAGGAAAGAAGAAATTCATAGACAAGAAAACATAACAAGTCAACTCCCTTGATGACAATAATGAGGTCCAGCTTCGGAACTCATCACCCCCATGCAACTTGAAGACCCTAGAAGAAAAGAAAAGTGTTGCTACAGGAAGAGAACCTCCTCCTGTAGCAGCCTGCACACATATCACAAAAGCAATATCTTGTTTTTTTTTCTGATCAGTAGGGGGGTGATGAAAACTTATGAGGCCACTCTACAGTATTCATATCACTCCCAGTAGGAATCTCCACTATTAGGAGCAACTTGGACATTAACAAGGTACCTGTACACACAACAACCACAACAATTGAATATCATGAGGAGGAAAGAAGAAATTCATAGACAAGAAAACATAACAAGTCAACTCCCTTGATGACAATAATGAGGTCCAGCTTCGGAATGCACATCCTTGTATCAGTTCAATGATGAGGTAGGAAAAGGTATGGAAAAATATCATCTCCTCCCTATGTGTAAATAACAAAAGTGTGTAAATGTCAAGAGGAGGTGTTTTAATAAACAGGAGGTGGCTAGTTAACTTGGCCACCCTCGGCTAGTAGACAAAAAGTGATGGTAAGCACTCATGCAACATGAAGGTGTCACATTAGTCGAGTTGGGATCATAGAGGGTGGGTGGTGATTATGAGGAATGAGGGAATAATTACTCCGAGTGGGGAAAACGGTTCAAAAGAGGAAACCTGATGTGACTACTAGGTCATCACAATGCTCCAAGCCTAAGCCAAAAATGGCATATTATGTACTAGGGCTTGAATTATTTTGCATAAATGATCATTTAGAAAAAAATTATGGAGAGGATGATCTAAGGGTGCCATATATTAGTTTCAAACTTCATTTTTCCATTTCTACAGAAGGGAGCTACAGGAAAGCCTACAACTGCTACAAGAAGGCTGAGAGGCTGCTACAGGAATACTAAAAGGGTGAAGGAACACTACAAAGGGTCAAATTGGTCTCCAATTTATTACCTTCATCCTAGACCTCATGATAAAAATTAAGTGCAACATCTACTTCATCCATCCATAAATTGTATGCAAGGTGCAATTCAAATTCTACAGGAAGTAACAAACAAATTGTGAAATTGAAAGATCTTTTCGAACTGTAGATTAGAGGGAATGTAGGAAATTATCATCAACCAAGAATTTTAAATGACTACTACCACTGAATTATACACCAAAGGTATTCTAGGAAGTATCTCTCCTTCACTTAGCTAAAAACATAGAGAAGAGATAGGGGTAGGATTTAACATAAGAGAGCCCTCTGATACCAAAAGAATCCATCTACACCCTCCTCTGGTAGACATTTTTAGAAGATAGCAGTGGTTAGGATTCTTTTAACTTTTGAAAGGATATGATGATGATATTTCCTTTCAATTTTACATGGCCCTGAACTCACAAACAAAAGACAGTGCCACCACTGTGGTGAGGGGATTAGCTATCTCACTCATCCTTGAGCCAATAAGCAGAGTGGAGACCCTATCCCTAGGGATCAAATGGGGAAGAGGAGAGAAGACCACCAATGCCATTGCTAAAAAGAATTTCTTCACTGTCATTGAAAATCTTGTCGAGGATAAAAATGGAGGTAGGAGGGAAAGCCTACCTTACCCTTGGGATGAGGTAGCCTACCATATCCTGAAATACATATCTTGTGAGGGGAGGCTGAGTGTGGTCTATGTCTACCATTTTATATTACTTCATGAACTCACATTTCAAGCATAATTTTCCCTATCTCAAAGACTCGGTGTACCATATTTCCTCCTATAGTCCATCAGGGACATGAGTCAGAAAGTGAGAGAGGGAAAACAACAACACCTAGGCCACCATGGCCTCATTAAAATGATAATGGTGGATGCCTTGAACAAACTAAAAATCCCTATCCTTTGGTCCAAATTCATAGAAATGGATATAGATGCCTTCATTGACACACATACCATCACACGTGGTGAGACCCCAACCTCTAGTGTTGGAGGAAGGGAGGAGAAAGAAAAATAAGAAGGGGAAAAAGTAGGAGAGGAAGAAGTAGTAAGGTTAGAATAATAAAAAAGAAAAATAGTTGCAAAGAGGACAAAGGAAGAACTAGAGGCATAGGTAGAAAAAGAGAAAGATGAAGAGGTAGAGGGAGAGAAATAGGAGAAGCCAAGTCCTGAGAAAACTACTGAGTCTAGAGAAGTAGAGGTATCCCCAAAGCAAGCAAATTTGTCTCTAGGACCCACTGAAAAAGAGGTAACTGTAACCTTAGCTATCTTGAGCACCCCACTCAAACCTAAAAATAAGAGATAGAGGCAAACCCCCCTATACTTTAAGGCCAGAAAAAGCACCTAGATCAAGAAAAACCTCAAACTCCCACAAAGGCCCCTATCACAATTGAAGAGTCCCCAAGTAAGAAAGAGGATATGGGGCCAACTGAAAGAAAAATTGAAGAGGTCACCTCTCCAAAATCCATAACAAAGATGCCTATAGCACATGTAAGGAGGCCCACCACTAGATAAACCTACTTCAAACAACCCAAGACACTTGCCACCCTTCAACAAGAAGAAAAAGTGGAAGCTACATGAAGGGCAGAGCATGCTACAGGACAACCAGAGCATGCTACAGGAAAAAAAGAGTACGCTACAGGAGGAATAGAGGATGCTACAAGAGGGGAAAAATGTGACACAATAACTACAGGTGGTAGCAGCTTCCCCAAAAACACATGACAGGGACTTCCTAGAGCTCCAGGAGCCTAGTCCAAAACCTAGTTTAAGCTCCTATTATAAATTAATTGAAGGAGAGAGGATTATTCCCCAAAAATTTGCAGTCCCACTTTTCTTTGAGCTAGAATCAGAAAGTGGAAGAACCCACAAATGGATTTAAATTGTTATGTCTAAAAAGGTGGAAGATGTGGGCCTCATGAAAGAAAATGTCCTTGAAATGGGAAAATAATTAAGTGAGCTAGGAGAGAAAGAGTCCACAAAGAGGAAGAAGCTACAGGAAAAAACAGGTTTTTGAGGGAGAAGCTGTAGGAGAATGAAACTCAACTAGCCACAATGGCAAGCCTCTCCATGGAGGTATTACCGTACAAACAACCAACCAAGTCTTATGCACTCTTTCTCAAAGATAATTGGATGCAATTCCAAATCAAGACCTGGGCACAACATGGATCTATGCCATTTCAAGATTACAAACAATTCATTGAATTTTGAAACCAAGTTAGCATAGAAGACAAAGAAAAATTGGCTGAATTTTACATTCATAACCTCACCTTGATTGCTATGAATATTTGGGATCCCAATGCAAAGTTGGGGGATACACAACTGATGGCCCTAGCATCTTGGATGGCTCATGTGGAGGCAAGAGCTGAGGAAGTAAAGGGAGGCTTGAAAAAGGAATAAAAGGAACTAATTTATATCATGGCAGAGCTAATCAACCCAATGGATGTCATTAGTAATCATAACATCATCTCCAATGATGTTGACCTAGCACCAAAATACCTTGCCACCCAAGAACAAGCCATCTCACATTTTCAAGACACACTTAGGATGTTAGGGACAAAAAGCCAACAAGCCTGCCAGAGGAGATGGAATGCCTTACCCCACGGTCTCTAGATTAGGGATTATCACTCTCCAAAAAGGCTGAGGAATGCATTGGAGAGGAAACCCTTGTACAAAAGAATCATGCAAAGATTAAAAGTAAATTGGATTTGACTCAAGCTCAGTCCAGCCTCGGTGTTAGGCCTCTAAGAAGGAAGTGTTGGCATTATGATACAAGTGTTGTCCTTGATGGAAACTCACTCATGGTTCAATTCAATTTTGATAAAAGGCAAATCACAGTACAACAGGAATATTTAGAGGTAACAGGGCAGTGGTACAGAAGAACAAGAAGATGGAACTAAGGTCTATTGATCAGAATAAAGAAGGTGAAGGAAAAATTTGATGTAAAGCAGTTTAAGAAGTATACACAGGTCCACTTAGTCAAAACGAAATATACACTTTGGTACATAGAACAAAAAGAGCGTATACATATACATGCACTCTTACAAGAGGAAAAGCGCGTACAGGTTGGAAAATCAAGGTTTTGGTCTAAGGTATTTGGTCCAAGGTATTGGTCTGAGGTATTTGGTCCAAGGTATTGGTCCTAAGTGGTTTTGGTCCAAGGTATTGAGAAAGGCCTAAAACTATATAAGGAGGAGAAGATCATTAGGCTAGAGTGTGCAAGTGAATGGGTTTCTAATGAATACTTCCATCTGAAGTATATTTTATGTTGCAGGGGCTATGTTGGTGATTTGATCTGAAATATTTTGTGCACCTTGAATTCAATGTTGGATCAGGATCATGAGACCTGAAAAGACTTATCATTGAATGATCTGATATTGGTTGGGCCAGATCTAATTGTGTACACTTGTTTTTTCTTTAAATATCCTGATCTGGGTTTGTCTGAAGTCTAGAATAGCATCAAAGTTATGAGTTAATATTTATAGATTTGTACGTTGGTTCATCTCGGTAAAAGTCGCGTACATGTAGGTTATACTCTTCCAAGTAGCATATACAAAAGAAAAGCCTTGTCTTCAGGTCTATCTAATCTATCGGATTAGTTCTGTTGTTTTATTACTGTCTGTCAATGAAGTCTTCTTAGATATGAAAGTAAAACTGAATGCATAAGGAGTTTGATATCTGATTGATTGATTGTATAATTAGGGTGATCTCTGCTACTTCCCGTGTGAAGCTCTGTAAATTGACAATATATGTTCAGTATATTGTTGGTTGCTACAGACTTGATTCAAAAGTTTTAGGTTTCAGTAGTTTTGAAGGTATATGTAGGTTTGATGAAGGAAGTAGCGTATACACGCAGGTTGGGTTCAGTAAAGTAGCGTATACATTCTGATGCATGATTTTTGAGGTTGTAGCTAGTTTTGAATGATGATGTAGGTTTCTGGGTTCAACAAAGTGTTTGGTGACAGTGATCTGACTGATCAGATTAATTAATTATTGGTTGATGCAGTTTGAAAGTTCTAATGGGTCCAATGTGAAACTTTGATGAAACGAGGCCTTCATGTGTATTTTTGTGTACCAGGAGCATCTAGTCTAAAAATTTATGAAACGTGGTCCCTGGAGGAAGAGAGAAGGTCGTAGCCTTCTGTAGGCCGATGCCTGCATACTAGTAAACACATTGGATGGTTCAAGAGCGAGGGGGTTGTAGCTCCCTTCTAGAAGAAGCTGGAAAATGAGAGAAGGTTGTAGCCTTCTGCAGGTGGGTGCCTATGTACTGGTATGAGTCTGCACCAGTACAAGATTGTGAACAAATTTTCTTATTATTAAAAGAAGACAGAGACGACAGCAGCAGGTGGTTTTCACCCACATTGGGTTTCCACCTTAAATATTGGTGTTCATGTATGATGGTTTATTATGTTTTTACTACACTATTTAATAAGTTAATGATGCACTAGTTATAGATCAACACATAATAAATTAACTAAATCACAAGTTATCTGGGTATACGCTAGTTTCTCTAATCATAGTAGCGTGTACACACTAGTTCACTTCACAGAAGTAGCATATATAAATTTGTTTTGGAAATGAAAAATGATTGATATGATAATACTGATTCACCCCCCTTCTTAGTATTATTTCCAATAGGAATAAATGAAGCAAAGGAGAGGAAGGAGTGGACAGACATAGAAAAGAATGCAGGACTCTGTCCTCAAGAAGGCACACCATCTGACGAGCCTTGGAATGTTAGAGAGGCCACCAAGGCCATGAAAGACATGGACGTAGATGACTAAGTTTCTCAGAGGATGAGCACAAATTTCAGTAGGGGGTGATGATGAGACTCATCAATAGGTATATCATAAGGGCCATAATGCCATCCTCCAGATTTATAATTATCTCTTTCTCACATTTATTTACAATTTTTGTTATATTATTCTTAGTGAGAGGGGTGAAAGATGTTTTTCTATGTCATGAGGCCTAATATGGTTTCAAAGCAGGAAATGGAGCAATTTTGAGATGATTTCAATACAAGAGATCGGTATAGACAACAAGGAGAGATTCTAGGAGGTTGTCCACCTCCTTAACTCCCTCAATCAGCCAAAATCACCACTTTCTCTCTCATCATCTTGAGCTCATTGGCAACCAAGCAGGACGAGGTCATTGGTAGCCAAGCAAGTGAAGTTAAAGAAGATCTAGATCCACCCTTCTCGAGTATTGGGAGACAAGCATTCCTATTTTCTAGGGAGTTGTTGGTCTCTTGTATAAATAAACATGACAAACAACTCATTAGGATTCAAAATTTGTTTTCAACTAAGATGTTATTGAGTTCAAGTCCTTGATATTGTTATTTTTGACTGGTTATGTGATTTATTTGACATTGATGCAATAATAATGTGAATTTTCTTATTGATCAATCACTGAGTTAGTTTTAGAGCGTTGAGGTTCTTGGGTTTGAGACCAACCCCACTGGCTTAGGTCCCTCTTATGTATTTGCATTTTCTTTTTAGCTTAGAATGTTTATTAGTTTTATGCATTTAATTAGAACATAACCCCTCAAAAAGCTTATGATTGCTACCTCTATCTCATCTCTCTCATGGGAGCATGAATGGAAGAATCGACAATCATAATCCAAAAATTCTATGTTTATGATTTCGTGGAAGAAGGTCTATATTATTCATCTTGTTTTTCACATGTTTGTTGTAGCTTAGAAGTTGATTCATTGATTGGATCAAAGTTTTTGGCATAAATTAGATAGTGTTTAAATTCAACTCATCTTTTCCACCATTCGTTACTTTATTTTGTCAATGATAAAAGGAGCATGTGCATGTGATATAACAGTGCTGTTTGGATTTGCAAGAAAGAGGCCTTCCACCATCTCCATCCAGCACTTCTTCACCCTCTTTGATGAATCCCAATTTTTTTTTCTTGAGCTCATTCCCTTAGGTCACTGTGAGCAACCCTCTTAGTCCAAGATAGGGCTTCCTGAGGTATTGAGCTTGGCTAGGGGTGTTGTTCACCTTTCATCCATCTACCACAACCTCCATCCACCTTTCCATCCCTTGATCTCATCATTCCTACCTTCCAAACCCTATCGATAACCTTCCTGTAGCATTACAGGCCTTCATGTACCAATACATGGTTTGTGTAGCAGCTTCCTATAACATGCCTACAACATCCTGTTTTATCCCCTGTTTTGACCTGTGATGCAAGTTTGACTTATTTTAGGAGTAGTTTGACTCACAACTTGGACTCTATAATCAAGGGCAGCACCTAGGCCATCCCAACCATCCTTTGTCCTTCACTGTAATATATAATAGGATTAGTTTCTTTATGATAGATTTAGCACAAGTAGAAGATTGATTTATATGCAAGAGTGAATTAGATGGATGATGCATGAAATATTGAATTATGATTTGGTAGGATAATTTTCTATTTACAAGTGGATTTGATAGCTAGATGGTTGATTGCAAAATAGTGTATTTCCCTTTCTGCAGGTAGTATAACCCTTGTGTTCTTTGATGAATTGATTCAGTAGAATTTACAAGTTGATAGCATCTACAAGTTGAGGTTTAGAAAACATTTACCTTTTTGTCATTAGAGCTATCTTCTGAATTGCACCTTTAGTAGTTAATTTTCTTCTAATTCAGTAGAAAGAATGGTCTTGGAGCACTATTGATCACATTTCCTAGTTGAGGATGACATGAGTAGAATCCCATCTATTGTGTATATAACACTATCACCTTGAATTTTGTACAAACACTGGGTTGATAAATAGAGTTGAGGAGAAATTGGGAGTTGCAACACTCTTGGTGCAATATCAGGGCTCACCACAAGTCTTGGATGACCTTGTAGGGAATAAAATATTTTCATTCCTGAATGGATTTAGCAGATATAATCAGATCTAAATCAGCCCCAAGGATCAGGATTGGACCACCTTTACATTCCCATGGGGGAATTTTTCCTATAGAGTCCTTCCTTTTGGCTTATGAAATTCCCCTGCTACGTTCCAGAGGGTATTTTTGAGTATTTTATTTTTTTATTTATTTATTTATTTATTTATTTTATTTTATTTTATTTATTTATTTTATCTTGTTCATGAAACAATTTAAATCTACATGGATGAATTCTCCCTTATGGAAATGATTTCCAGGAAGCTCTTTCCAATCTATGTAAAGTATTAAAGAAATGCATTGAAGTGAATCTCTCACTAAGCCTCGAAGATTGTGAATTTTTTATCAATACAGGGATTGTTCTAGGTAACATCCTTTTTAAGGAAGGGATCCAAGTTGACACTAACAATATTGCCATGATCTAAATTATCTCTGTCCCTAAGAAACAAAGGGATGTTAGAAGTTTCGTTAGACTAGATGGATATTACAAGAGATTCAATAAGGATTTTTGTAAGTTGGCTTCACCTGTGTTTGGATTGTTGACTAAATATTCATATTTTTGTTGGACAGATAAATGTCAAGAGGCATTTTAAGAACTAAAAGAGAAGTTGACCACTGCACCAATTCTTAGGGGTCCCAATTGGGCATTTCCTTTCTATATCCACACAGATGTATTAGAGAATATTGTAGGAGCAACTTTGGGACAAGTGGAAGAAAAATTGTGTCATTCAATATATTTCATCAATAAGAACCTCTCCAAAGCTGAACTTAATTACATAGTTACTGAAAAATGACTCTTAGTTGTTGTGAACTCCTTAAATAAGTTTAGACATTATATCACTGGATACCAAGTCTTTGTTAATACTGATCATGTATCCATCAAATATTTAGTGAATAACCCTGATGTTAATGCTATTGTCATTAGATGATTATTATTGTTACAACAGTTTGATATAACGATTATTGACAAGATAGGAAAGGAAAATGTGGTTGCTAATTTTTTGTCTAGACTAACATTGCTTGTAGAAAATAAGGAGATGATAGATGACCAACTTCTAGATGAACCTCTTTTTTATATTTCGCTATTGTCTCCTTGGTTTGTTGACATAAAAAATTTCTTGGTCGTTGGGAGATTCCTTCCTAATATATCCTCCAAGGAGAAGAGAATATTTATCAGAAAAAATTCCCCTTTCATGTGGATTGGGGGAAACATTTTCAGATTGGGACCATATCGGATCTTGAGGATATGTGTGAGGGAGGATGAGGTATTTGACATCCTCTCAACATGCGATGATGGATCCTCTGGAGACCATTTTTTTCTAAGAGGAGAACCTTCAAAATTCTCCAAGCTAGCTATTATTGGCTTACTCTATACCAAGTTGTTAGAAGATACACTACTAGATGTGATGAGTGCCAAAGGATGGGAAAGGCTACACCCATGGATGAAATTCCCCTGCAACCTCAAGTGACTCTTAAGCCATTTGAGAAATGGGGCATGGATTTCATTGGGCCAATTGATCCCCCATTAAGACAAAAGAGATACATCATTATGTACACTAATTACTAAAGAAAGTTGGCTAAAGTAAAAGCAATAAAGGAAGAAATTGATAAGAAACATTTCTAAGGGAAAATATATTTTATAAGTTTGGATTCCCAAGGAAGTTGGTCACTAATCAAAGAGCTTAGTTTACTTCAAATATGATTGAGGGCATCATGGAGCGAGATCATATAAAACATAGAAAATCCATTGCCTATCATCCTCAAGCAAATGGGCAGTTGGAGGTCATAAACAAATATTTGGAGAAAATCTTGACTAAAGTTGTTAGGCAACAAAAAGAATTTGTCAATCTAACTTGTAGAAGGCACTTGGGCCCATAATACCACTTGGAAAACCATCACTGGATTCAACCCATTTAAGGTGGTTTACGGCAAGAAGGCTCTGATTTCCATTGAGTTTGAGTAGAACATCTTAAGAATAACAACAAAATGGGATTTATATATCACTGCAAATCATCAAGAAAGGTTGAACTAGGTCAATGGTTTGTATGAGTTCACATTGCAGGCTCTCATGCACACTAAGGTGGTCCAACTACAGAGGAATATTTGGCATGATAGAAACATCAGGGAAAGGACCTTCCAAGAAGGTGGTTGGGCCCTACTATATGATTCTAGGTTCAAGGATTTCAAAGGAATATTAATGACAACATGGTTGGGTCCTTATCTGGTAGAAAAGTGTCATGAGAATGGATCTATCCAAATAAGAACAATTGATGAAGACGAAATTCCACTAT
Source organism: Pinus taeda (assembly GCA_000404065.3). Lineage (NCBI taxonomy): Eukaryota > Viridiplantae > Streptophyta > Pinopsida > Pinales > Pinaceae > Pinus > Pinus taeda. Next base: position 186,214 of record APFE031318530.1, read on the forward strand.
TAGTTAACGGTTACCGGTTAAAGTTGTATAAGAGGCCTCTGTCAAAGGAAGACTTTACCAAATCAATAAGAAAGAAGATGAATTAAATTGGTGGTCTCACAACTCTAAGTTCATCTAGACTCTAATCAGCAGAAGAAGAAGAAAAAAAATGAAAAAAAGGAAAAAAAGAAAAGATAAAATGGAAGAAAAATAAAAGAACCTAGGTGAAAACCTCCATGAGGCACCTGAGGCTAAATCTAGGGCTGAAAACATTTATGAGGTAGTTCAAGAGTAAAAAAAATAATAGATTAAAATATCCCCAAGTGAAAAGATCCTTTGAGGCACCTAGCGAAATCTTCTAGGTTGAAAACCTCTTTTGAGGTACCCTGCAGGTCTCAAGAAAAAAGAAAAAAATGAAAAAAGAAAAAAATAACGGGAAAGAAAGCGAACCCTTACATTAGTGTTGTTAACATGTCTTTGTAGAGTTCCAACCATGGCCAAAGAAGGACAACAATCAAAGTAAAAAACCTCCACACTCCAATTTTGCACCCACCAAACTAGCTATCTCTACATCCTTCATCATTCCAACAACCTCCACAAGTTCCTCCATTACCAGGCAACCTATCTCACCCAATTTTGCCTCAGTCCTAATGTGCTATAATATTGTCCTGAAATGCTACTGGATTTTCTATATTTGCTACAAGATTGTGATTGACACAGGAAAAGGGTTCAAATCCTATGTTTTCATTGGGGAAATGAAAGGATAAGTCCATCTCATCACCATCAACCATAATTCACACCATTTAGCCACTTTTCCACCCAAATTTCGATCTTTGTAAATAAAAAAAATCCCATTTTTACCCCTTCTTTCATTATTTTCACCACAAGCATGGTTTTTAATCCTTTTCCATGAGCTTAAAATGAATTATCAAAGTTTATGGATACATTATATGAAGGTTATTATGATCATAGAGGGGTATGTGTGATTGATATAGGTATTAATGCACGGGTGTTTGGTGATGTAGAAACCCTCAAGGATCTTCCTGAGATACTTGGCAGAATGTAAGATTAGTTGTAGTTGTCACAAATATGTATGCATATCTATGTTTAACAAATGAATATCAAAGAAGGAAGAAGGAATTATTACCTCAAGTCTTAGTGTGGTGTTGCTGGAGACCCTTGAGCCAACTCTAGATCAAAACTTGCACATAGATAAGACAAGCATAATATCAGATCATAAAACCTTGATAAACAATGCATGAACACATAAAGACATCTATTTGCATATATCTAAGCCACTCTTAATAACGACATTGCATAAACATATAAACAAGTTATACCACCAACATCACGGAGTGGACAACACGATTGCAGTTCTATATTGATGTAGAAAAGAGTGATTACAACCATCAGTTGTATCAACCTTACCTTACCCCTCCAGCTCCTCTCTCTCTTCCCCTTCTTAACCTCTTCTGATGCATTAGTCTGAGACTATGCTCGACAGTCAAATAGGCAATCCTTTCAAATGGTTCGACCCCTTCCAAAATGGCCTTAGCCTTGCATATATAACATGTGAGGATAGGGTTGACAAGTCCTGGATGAGTTCCATTAGGCAAAAGCAATGATGCTTCCATGCCTTTGTGCTCTTTCCCATTTGTAGACTCCATTAGGAATTAGTAATTCCTCCAAACAGGTCGAGTTATGATGTTTCCCTTATTTTGTGAGCTGACATAAGAGAGAATCTCAAGATTTTTCTCAGTCTACTTGTTCCCTTGACCCATAGAAAATCATTTAGGTTCACTAACACTCTTCCCAAGGTAACAAATAGAGTTACCCTAGGCACTAACACAACCTTAGCCTCTATAGGAATATTTATAAAGTAGGTTGCTGGTGCCTAGATAACGTTAGCTTGACAATGTAGGTTTTAACCCCATATAAAAATTACCTGCATACGAATTCTAAAACACAAAAAATAAACAATGCGAGAGCATAACACATAAAACACATATACACAAAGATTTTCCCCTGGACCCCAAAACCGAGACTACCAACTTGATTTTTTCATTATATTCCTTTCAATGTTACAATACATATTTATACATGCTGAAGTATACCATACCATGGACCGAAAACCATCGCGTCCAAAACCATGGACCGAAAACCATCGAGTCCAAAACCATATGTGAAAGTCATGCACAAATCCATAGGTAGGTCTGCCCAACCTAATATAGGGTCCAAAAAACATTTTATAGAGGCGCTGCCGCAGACCCCATAGAGGGGGGCTACCCGTCCCCCTCAAACCCCCCTGTGACCCCCCTCGTTGTGCAATCAACGCAACGAAGGGGGGGCTCCGCCCCCCCTCTAACTCCTCGATTCACTACGTGGGCTAGTCGTGGAAAGAATAACACAACCCAACAGACAACTGGGATTGTGAACTTGGTCAGTTCATCATTCATCATGTCTTTCTCCTCTGAGCTGGTGAGGAGGTAATTTTCTTGTATAACAGATGCCCCCTAAAGTGTGAGATCAGAGGCTATGACAATGGCCGAAATAATTTATATTTAATTGTCCTTTTCGTTGGAAAAAAGAGAGAGAGAGAGGATCAGAGCTTTGGGTGGTACGAGAAATATGATACAACACATATATATAAAACAACTAAAATCATGTCCTGAGTCAGGCATTCCCACGCTCAGTAGCTATGTTAAAGTGATTTTCTCAATAAATGGATATGACGATGCTGGCCACCGATAAGCACAATGCGGAACCTGTGTCATAATATGATCATTCTAATGAGTTGTCTGTAAAAAATAATAAACACAACTTGGGAGAGGAAATAAGGCTGAGTGATGTAAGCCTCTACCCAAGGTTGTTGAGGAAAATTACTTACCTATCACTTAATTGTCAACCTAGGGGTTTCGTAAAACTTGTGAAGCGTGCATGCACTATATATGCTAGAAATTAACTTTCAATTTAGATCAATCTAACTATGAAACCAAATAACAACAAACCAAATTCACCTATTCTAATTCAACAATCAATTCCAAAGAAATTATAGTACAATTGTAGTACATTGCGCAGAAATGAAATCTTAATCTTTCAATCTTACAGGAACTGAAAAGCACACCACTCTTTTAGAAATGAAAGCAAAAACAATCATTCTTAACCTCTCACATAGGAAAAGATATGAAAGAAAATAAAAACAAATGCTCTTAACTTCTAGGTAGAAAGAAAATAAAAACAATCACTCTTAACCTCTCACACAGGAAAAGATGTGAAAGCAAATAAAAACAAATTCTCTTAACTTCTAGGTAGAAAGTAAATAAAAACAATCACTCTTAACCTCTCACACAGGAAAAGATATGAAAGAAAATAAAAACAAATGCTCTTAACTTCTAGGTAGAAAGAAAATAAAAACAATCTCTCTTAACCTCTCACACAGGAAAAGATATGAAATAAATAAATCTTAATCTATGAAAGCAATAAATCTAAAAAAAAAAAAGAATCTCACACATTGTAGGTGGCCAATCCAAAAGCATGAGAGATGGCAAGTTGAGAGGCTCCAAGTGCAAGCATAACGAAATCAAGGTGAACATCACTAATGAGCATGGTGCCAAATCCAAATTATATATTCAAAACATGAGCATTTCCCTAACTTTACACATGCCTTTCAAAGGAGAAGGCTGTCCTATTTATACAAAAACATAAGAAGCTACCTCATTAATGGAGGTCCATTATTCTCTCCCTAGGTCCCTAGAAAATCTCATAGAGTTACAACTCAAATAGGTAATGATGAGACACATATCCTCTTTGACCTTTATCCAAATCTTCTTCCATATCTTGAAGATAATTCGAATTTGAGCATTGGAGGCCACATAAGAGTGCCTTGGAAGCTTCCAAATGACCTACACATGTCATGAAACTCAAGCCACTTTTAAGTATTAGCTAGTATATGCCATTTATATAAGTTTTAACCATTTAATTCACTTATAATACTAGAAATCATTAAATTTTGGAAAACGCAAATGGAACCCATATAATTATGAAAATGGAGGCTAATGAAAGATTATATGGCTATGGAGTTGTGACATGTGAGTGAAATGGTGGTGATAAAGGTGAAAGTGGATGATATTTTGAATACATTTTGGAGGTTCTACATACACCCCAACTGACATTATTTCATGTCCTTATGCAATCTACTACATTTTTTTATCATGATATGCTTTTGAATGAGCTTGGCTTATATCATATGTCCTTAAACTTTGCATTTGATAGTATTTGACAATTTTATTTTGTTTTGCAAAGTATTCCTTGTCATACATTGATTTGCAACATGTTTGGTTGGTTCTTGTGTGACAACCAAATATTAATTGGTATTGGTTCTTGTGTTTCAATACCTTGTTTCCTTTTGTTGCAACAAGATTCATTGAACATGTTTAAGAATGCATCTTTAAATTAGCCATATAATATGCTCATCATTTAGACATTATTTGCAAATCACGTAACTTTTGAACCACAATGCAATCATAATTGATTAGTATAAGTATGTTAGGATGAAATGAAGTGATATGGATGTGATAGTAAATGAATGTCCCTTCCTCCCAAACTAAAGGTGTTTATAGTTTTTCAAATGAGAAAGGAAATATGGTGAAGTATTTTCCAAAAATTATAACTTCAGTATTCAAGGAATTCTATGATTAAAAGCTAGAAAATAACATACCTTTACTTACCTAGGAAGTGGAAAAACTGTGCATATGTAGAGAAGTTGTAGCTGTTGTTGGATCATGGAATAGAATGTAGAATTTCATCTGCTTCTTGGTTGCATAAATAGTGGATGAGGTGGTGAAAGTGGAGTCTTTATTTCTGCTGCTAAATCTGTTGTATCTGCTGCAAAATTCTAAAATGATATAGTCTTCACCTGCTACAAAACCGATGGTACAAGTATAGTCATACGAATAAATGTGTTGTTGTCGAACATGAAGATAAGTCATTGGATTACCGGCCATTGATGAATGCCATTAACCAATGCGAGACAAACTCGCCATTAATGTCAATGAGTGCCAAGGTACCTAAGTACATCTTGCAAAGTGTGAATAGATGAGTTGATGTCGAGGTACTTGCAAGATCTAATGATTAAGGGACATTGATGTATTCCCATGATTGTCAACGAGAGAACTTGTCATTGATGCATACAAGCCTCAAGGTACTAATAAGGACTCTAGCCCCGAACCTATATAATGTGATCATGTTGATAGGCCAAGACTTGTTAGAAGGGAGGCCTTAATGAATCCTCCATCATCTAACGTGAGTATGAAATGATGATTTTGGAAGGACTATGAATGAAAATTTTTGCAGTGGATCAACTTTTATTTAATGAAAGGAAAATGACAAGAGGGTAAACAAGCGAACAGAAAGAAAAAGGACAAATCAACATGTAGGTGAGCTAAATTCCTCTATGAATGGAAATGATGAAAAATGTGAATGGAAATCATGCGACACTTGCAAGGAAAACGGTGATGACGATGCTTAGCAAAAATGCTTGGATAGCTCACGAGTTTGGAGAGGAAAAGTGATGGCATTTATGGATGATAGAAATGGATTCAATTGGTTCATGTCTCTTGAAATTGGTGTGGAAAATCGATCATGCATAAATTGTCTTTCTTCATTTCTCTGATTGCCCTGGAACTTGAAAATAAACATGGCACTAACATTGCAATAAAATGTAAGTGTGTTCAAAGAGAAGTGATCAATTTCTTTTTGATACATACGAAATTTTTTCATAATTAACAGGTTCATGACGTGTCTTCATTTCAAATTGTTAGTCCAATTTCACAATTGCGATAATAAATCCAATTTCTTAAATGATGATATGCAAAATTTCCTCAATTTATGTTTGAATCATACCATTTCATAAAGATAAAGAAATATTATTCGCGAATGCTTAATGATTCCTGCAAAACAATCCTCATTCAAAAATTCATTAATCGATCTTGCAGATTAAGTGCATTCATAGTTCTTCTTCTTTCCTGCATCATGCTTGAAAATATAATCATTAGACAAAACCAATAAATTTTGATCATGATTTTCTGATTAGAATGCATTGTTGACAGGTAGATCATTGAGGTAAATACATAGCTGCAGAATTGTGGTTCAACTGCAAAATTGTGCAGTTTCTGTAGCTAAAATCCTGAATAGACAGTTAAGTACACACAACTATGCATTTTTGTTATGAAGAAATAACTAGTCCAATCTTCAAATTGATCAATGC
>APFE031318531.1:0-37977 GCA_000404065.3 Pinus taeda
CTCCATCATTAGTTCATAATGCTCGACAATTGTTCTCATCATGTCTTACAGTTTTACACAAATTGCAATATACGTCTCTTGGAGTCTACACATATTTCTGTAACAAGTAGCAATTGTCTGAGTGATGCTGGCCTCTGATCTTGCATATCTCACACCATAGGTTGGATCCTACTTTTAAGGGATTGGGTGTTCCACTAGCCATGTAATTTCTAAAGAGATGGCATTGTTCTTTAGAGTGGCCTTCTGATTTGCACTTTATACACCACACTTCTTCTCTGACTTCTTTGATTTTCTTTATATCTAGTAATTGCAGAGTCAAATTTTCCAGTTGATTGTGAATTTGTTGCATATCTGCATTCGTATCTCATATAGGCAAAGATTATAATTTCATCGCGAACTTTAGAGCTTCGGCTTGAGTTTCTATCTTTTGTTGTGTTAAAGGAAATATGATATGTGGTAGATATGCAACTATGTATGATTCCTTATGTTGCTATGGAGTTATGTCAAATATTACCTGATCCAATAATACCTTGAATCTATGATCAAATTCCAAAATAGACTCAGTAGGCCTATGTTTGATCTCCTTTAACTCAGTGATGCACTATGACACAAACTTCAGCTTCTTAAATTCTTTTACCATTATTGTTTTAATGTCTACAAATGATCTGATCTGACTGCTCAAATACTTCATGTACCACATCAATGCTCTATCTCATAATGTCGTGATGTGTTGTGCCTTATTTATATTTTTATCATTGACCTACTTCATTGTCAATACTACTTCACATAAAAAATAAAACTACTCTGGATCCTCCGACTCAGTTCCTTTAAAAACAAGTAGCTTAATATCATTGTCTATATTTCTTCTCAGAGGGGGATGGGGAGGGGGATTCATCAGGGGGAGGGGGATGGGGGGTAGGGGGATGGGGGAAAACAAAATAACCCTGATTATTACTTGATTCCATCTTCAATGAAATTTTAGGCTAGAACGGTGAATATTGTTGTGTTACTTCGAGGTTCTTAGGGAGGCTTTCTTCACTTTCAAATTCACTCAACAAAGGGCTATAGTTAGTTTCTATGAAGGTCTTCAGATCTTGGAAACAAGATATTTTTCTAGTGTCTACTCTATATCTTTTATCACTTTGCGTTGTTCCATTTTCTTCTTTAGATCTCATCCCAAACATAACTAATCCAATAATCTGATTACATTTATAAAATTTCCTTTTCACACAAAAGCATTTTAAACTAGAGTTTCAAAGATCTCAAATACTTACCTCGTGGTCCTTTGAAAAATTGATGTTCTATTTTTTCGTAGGACACAATCGAGTCTACGGCGAACTCAGTAATGAATCCTCCCAAGATGATATCAGTCTAGAAATCAACATCTCTTGAAATCCTATTGTCAGTGCTCTTGAGTCATTCTATCAATTCAAGAGTCCATTCCTTAGTTCATCTCCTTTAAAACAACCCTTTCTCTTGGTTAACTTTGATATCCACTCGTACAGATCAACATGAACCGAAGAAAATTTCACATTGATCTTCGAAAATATACTTTTGTAAACACCTTTTAGATGAAAAATTAGGACTTCTATTCTCTTGATCTGTGAATTCTCGTTCTTTCTATTCTACCAATCTCAAATTTCTTTCTTCGATAGATGTCACATCAACATATCCCTTATATAGATAACAAATCCCAACAACATAACCATTTTTTGGTTTATATTGGGTTAACCCAGGTTTGATCTATATTGCGCACCGAAGAAACCCTTAATCAGGTTCTTTCAACAACAACGTGCAAGAAGATTGCAATCTCACACAGAGTGACTATGGGAGGATGCAGAACTAGGTTTTTGTAGCCTTAAGGGATGTATAGATGTGGTATTCCTATGTTTTCTTATACTTAACATTCATAAGTTACTTCTCATTCATACATTACTTCGCCACATTACATTCATCAATTAAAAAATATCATATACATCCATAAACATTCATTGTATTGAAACAATATACAACTGCAATAAACTACTACGCTATTATAGATTATAAGCAAATAAACACATGAAGGCCCAAATTTTATCGTGCTTGATCCCAATGTGTGACTACGTCGATAAGAAATGTTGCTTATAATAGAGAATTTGTACCACAATAGTTCTTGGCCTACACACTCAACTGCAGACTCAGGTCTCTGCACACTCAGCTGCAAAGCCTCGCTTTCTTTCCCAAAACCACAAATCACAAAGATACAACCATTGAATACATGATGTGTTTCTTCTATACTATCTCCTTCTTTGTTATTCATCCCAATATATACTATTATATCAAGGGATATATCATTGCAATACCATGGTCCATCTACTATGGACGCCCCTAATACAAGCTACTATGGTAAAAAACCATTCATCATTTACAACATTACATTCTTTTAACAAAAAGAAGGGGCTTTGACCCACCCCTAAGCCCATATACCATGTGGTATATTTACTGTGAAGTCCAATTCGTGCTCTGCTGCATTCTTTTCTTCAAACTCCACTCCACAAAATGTGGGGTCTTCACCAAAAACAAGGCCAAGCTGGGTCGCACCCAACATCAAGACACATTAACAAAGTTTGGGTAGATGTGGAATTATTTCATTAGACCCACATAGAGATGAGAGATGGTAAAGGAGGTTGAAAAATGTATAGAGACATATGTATACATTTATGGGAAAAAAAATTGGCACCCCACAAAAGAAAATAGAGAAATATGGCCCTTCAAAAATGTGAAGGAAGAGTTTGTGGAAATATGCCACACCACCCTCAAAAAGGTCTAGGACATTCTTAGAATTCATAGAGGAAATGAGGGTGAATATAGTCAATGTATCTAATATAGTAATACCTAAATTAGGCATAGAACAAAAGGATAATTTTTCAAAGATAATGAGATCAAAGGATGTTGAAAAATGCAGCAAGAAAGTCTCAATTTGATTTTGCCTTGGTCAAATTGAGAGAATTTGAATTTCCACATATGCAAACAACTTGGATGTAGTTAAATTATGTGACATGGATCTTGTCACTCAGATAGCTCAGTAAATTTGAGTTAAAGGAGTTAGAGTTTAGTTAAGCATGTATGATTGCTAATTTGTACCAATCAATATCTATTATTTCAAGTTGTTTTCAGTTAAACTAGTTCTAATTGTTGGGGGAACTAATGGAAGGTTGGTTGTGCAGTGAGACTTCAGTCAAACTCAGTGATCATCTAGTGAACTGATAAATCAACCAAACATAGCTAATGCATGCAGAGAATTTGAGTTCTCCAGTTGTGGTGGATATTCCAAGGTTTTGTGAGTTGAATTCCATAGAGTAGCTGAGTAAGTTTGTGTCTTGTGATTTTGATTAAAATTTCACGATCAGTTACAAATATACACCATAATATCTACATGGTACTAGAGTATGATTCACATTAGAATAGGAATTTCAAAGTTGTTTCTCAGGAGGATCAAAATTCTAGTTCAGTGTAGCAGGATCTCTTCAAAGTTGGGAAAATGACCTTCAATGGGTTGAGACTTGAGTATACCTTGGAAGGAAATTCAAATTTCATTGCATGGAATGATCACATGGAGATGTTGTTGTATGAAAATGGATTGCTAGAATACATCAAGACACATGTTGCAAAAGCACAGACATCTAATGCACATAACCTATCTCAATGGAAGAAATATGTAACCAAGATTAGGAGGATAATATTGGAGGGAGTATGAGATCACATTGTCTCAAATCTCCATGGGAAAGAAAATCGTTTCACAATGTGGAAAGTTGCAAAAGAACTGACAGTATTGTTCAAGAATAGTAGTGACCATAGGATGCTGGAACTCAAGGATAAACTTCAAAATATCAAGATGCAAAAGAATGAAAATATTTCGTAGTATATGAGAAGGTTCACACAAGTTTTTGATTAACTTGGAGGGGTTGGTATAAATGTTGTAGAAGATGACTTGATAAGCCTAGTTCTTATAGGCCTTCCTAAAAGCTAGCATAGCTACCAAGTCTTGGTGAACGAGAGGGAGAAATTACCAAATTGGGAACACTTATGGTCTGATTGGGTACAAGAGGAGATCAGGAGAAATACTAGAGATGGGAATTCATCTAAGGGTGAGGATGAAGAAAAATTTGCATTGGTTGGAAAGGGAAAGAAGGGAAAAGGGAAGAAATATCAAACCAAACTAGAATCTAGCCAAGGGAGAAAGAAGAAATATTTTTCCAAAATTAAATGCTTCAATTGTCATGAATTCGAGCACTATGCCATGTAGTGTCCACACAAAAAGTTGAGCAAGAAGAACTCAAGATGAGTGGCAGATGAAGCCTTCGCTTCACGTTTTGAGCTTGACTTCACCCTTATTGCATGCATGGCGAGCATAACGATGAGAAGCATGTGGTACCTAGACTCAGGTGTATCGTTCCACATGACAAGGTGTAGATAGTTTTTTAGTGACTTGGAGGAGAAATATCTCCAAATGCATATTGAGATGGGGGATGAAAAAATGTACAATGCAACTGAGAATGGTACAATTATCTTTTAGAGGGATTGGGGATCCCCTCTTAGACTCAAGAATGTCATGTTTATTCTAGGCCTAAAGAAAAATCGCATCTATATTATAGTTTTGGAAGATCATGGTTATGATGTGATATTTGGGAAAAGGAAAGCATTCTTGAGACACATATCCATGGGATAGGTGAAGTAAATTGTGGTTCGTGTGAACAACCTATATAAGATAGATGTGGAAGACTATGCTACATTAACCAATAAGGTGGAGAAAGTGAAGAGTCGCGATGTCTGTAAACTTTGGAATAGAAGACTTGGCCATTTGCTTCATGGAGCCTTGAATATTATACAACAAATAAACATTGGCCTCCCTAAAGGAGAACTTAGCTGTAGGACATATGCAAAGGATGTACTTGCGGGAAGTGTACAAATATGCATTCCATGATCAGGAAAGAAAAGTGCATGCAGTCTTGGAAAGGATCCACTCTGATGTTTTTGGACCTTTCTAAAAATCCACCAATACCAGACACATATTTTTTAATTTTTATTGATGAATTTTCAAGGAATTTTTGGATATTTTTTATGTGGAAGAAACATTAGATATTCTCCAAGTTTTTAGAATTCAAGGCACTAGTTGAGAAAGAGATTGACAAGAAGGTGAAGGATCTTACGAGTGACAATGGAAGTGAGTAGATTTTGAATGAGTTCAAGAATTTCTGTGTGAAAGAATCCATTTAAAGAGAGATGACAACACCCCACAACACATAGCAGAATGGGGTAGTTGAGAAAAAGAACTCAAGAATTGTTAGAGTTGTGAGGGATAAGTTGCATTACCAAGGCCTACCACTACACTTTTGGGTAGTGTCATCTAATACAACATTCTACTTAAAGAACCAGAGTACTCATTAGATTCCTGGTATGATTACACTGTAGGAGGATTTCTCGGGGAGAAATATGGATATGTCTCACTTTGGGATTCTTGGAGCCTCTGTTTACTATCATGTCTCCAAAGATTCTAGGAAGAAGCTTGAGTCAATAGCAGATCTGGGGGTATGGGTTACACAGAAGCTCCACACAACTATTGTGTGTATGTACCTTACCTAAGAATGATATTTATGTGAAGGGATGTAAAGTTTGATGTGAAGAAAGAGATGCAATTTCCTCTTGAAAGGAAGCTTTATATCACACCAGAGGAGGATATTTTAGCTCCAATGAAGAAGCCTTAGGAAGTTGTGAAGCAATCATAAATTGAGGAGCAGAGAGTGGAGACATCCACTCAAGGAGAACCATCCAAAGGAGGAATAAAAAGGACTACAGAAGATGATAGACCTATGCAGGATGCGAAGGATAATTTGGGAGCTCCATGAAATTTATGCAAGTAGAGGAGGTCACCTAATCGGTACATTGGCTAGATGGCTATAATGACCGAGCTTGTAGAGACTAAGCCATCCTCTTTCAAGGAAGCAATAGAGAAAATTTTATGGGTTGATGCAATGGTGGAGGAATACAAATCCATTGTAAATAATAGTGTTTGGGAAGTGGTCCCAAGACCAACATATAAATCAACTATGGGTTAGAGATGGATCTTCAAGGTTAAGCATGCAACAGACTGAAGCATAGCGAAGTATAAGGCTAGAATTGTGTCCAAGGGATACCCTCAAGTTGAGGGAATTGACTATGAGAAGACTTTTTCTCTTGTAGAAAGGTACTCATCAATTAGATAAATTCTTTCACTAGTTGCAAAGATGGGGTGGAAGATCCACCAAAAATATGTAAAAACAACATAGCTCAATGGGGTTATTGAGGAGGAGGTGTAGATCAAGCAAATAGAAGGTTTTGATACATTTGATCGAGAGTCTCATGTGTGAAGGCTCAAGTGACAATTGTATTGTATCAAATAATCACGTCGTGTTTGGTACACCAGGATCAACAACTATCTCACTGGTTTGGGCTTCACCAAAAGTGAAGTAGATGCAAACCTCTATCATATTTTGGCAGAAGATAAATTTCTTATTATTATCTATATGTTGATGATTTTATTTTATCTCATGATGAGTAGCTAATCAAATATTGCAAGGAGAACCTTGCAAGTTAATTTGAAATGAGGGACATGGGTCTCATGCACTACCTCCTCGGGTTGGAAGTATGGCAAGGCAATGGGGAACTATTTGTATCTCAAGAAAAGTATAGAAATGAGATACTGTAGAGATTTTGCATGGAGAGTTGTAAACCCATGGAGACACCTCAAGTGACCAACTGGAGGAAGGAGGATGCCACTTCAAGTGAGGAAGTGGATGCTAATATTTACGATAGTTGGTGTGTTCATTGATGTATCTTTTGAATGCATGAGCAAATATGTGCTATGTAGTCAACTTGTTAAGCCAAGCTATGGTTAGGCTAGACAAATCATATTGGAAGGCACTACCTAGTTTGGACTATGATACAGATGGATAGAGGGAGTGAAGTTGTGTGGCTTCACAGATGCAGATTGAGCGGGCAGTCCATCAAAACAAAAGAGTATATTAGGTGGAATTTTTAGCATTGGGTCAACAACTATTTATTGGTATAGGAGGAAGCAAGGATCTGTGGTACTTGGCTTGAAAGAAGCAAAGTGACATGGCTGCAAGTCAAGAAACATGTGAGGTGATATGGATGAGAAAGATACTTGTGGGTCCGTTCAGTCAGATGATGGATCCAATAGTGATTTATTGTGATAATCAGAGTTGCATCAAGCTCTCTGAGAATCCTTCATTTCACGATGGATCCAAGCATATAGATATTTGGTATCACTATTTATGGTACCGTGTTCATAGGCAGATAATGTTGCTACAATACATTCCAACATAAGAACAAGATGTTGACATTTTGATAAAGTCTCTATCAAGAGGGAAATTTGAGTTCCATGGATGCAAGAAAGGGGTGGTTCATAATCCCTTTCTTGTTGAGAGGGAGTGTTGAAAAATGAAGCAATAAAGTCTCTATTTGATTTTGCCTTGGTCAAATTGAGAGAATTTGAATTTCCACATCAGCAGAAAACTTTGATGTATTTAACTTGTGTGACATGGATCTTGTCACTCATTTAGCTCAGTAAAGTTGAGTTAGAGGAATTAGAGTTTAGTTAATCACGCGTGATTACTAATTTTTAGCAATCAAGGTCAGTTATTTCAAGTTTTTTTCATTGAAACTAGCTCTAGCAATTAGAGGAACTAGTGGAAGGTTAGTTGTGCAGTGGGACTTCAGTCAAGATCAATAATAATCAAGTTAACTAATCAATATAGCCAAAATAGCTAATTCATGCAAATAATTTGAGTTCCCCATCGGTGGTTGAGATTCCATGGTAGTGTAACATGAGTTGTAGACTAGTCTTAAGTGTACAAGTGTTGCATGCAGTCAGATGATAAACCTTGGGAATTATACAAGTATTTTGGAGGAAATTACTAAATAATAGGGGCCTAATTTCCTCAAGAATTGTGCAAGGAAATAGGGGCTAAGTAGAGGCATAAATTAACTAATTTTGAGTCAAATCTTCTCAGTCAGTAGAGAGATAGGTTATTCAATTGCAGGTCATGCTCGGTTGATCAAAGAAATTGTAATACATCCCTATTCATCATATTAATGCAAGCAAGAAAAGGGGTTTTTAGCGGATTGCTTTCCCATGGAAAAATATTGTATGCATGCATGTTATTTGTCATTGCTATATTGTGATTGATGTTCTAGATTGTGAATTTAATTTCATAGAGAAGTATAGTAGGTTTTTTTCTTGTGATTTTGATTCAAATTTCATGAGAATTTACAAATATATACCATAATTTCTACAAACGAACCTAACACAAATTTTTTTATGGAAGACCAACTTGAAGAAAAGGATGGACACTAATGTGAAAAATGGTTTGATTTGAAGACTAGAACTATTAAGCTTAATTTGGAGAAGAACCCAATGCTTCTTACTGCTAAGACTTTTAGAAATTTTTTAAAGCTACTAGAGCCTAATAGGAAGCTCAAATTCGTTGAAATTAATTCTTTCCTACACTCTCAAGGTGATAACATGGATATTCTACAAGAATTTATACTACCCTTGGCACCCATCCCATCTAATCGTTCTTTCATATGCATCTATTTTTGTAAAGTTGTATAGATATTTTTCTTGGTTATTTTCCTTAGTTATGAGGTGAGAGTCAATTGCAATTGTTACTGATTTAGTTGAAAATTTTGAAATTGTCTTTAAAAAAGGACATTCTATTTGGTTAAGGGGAATTTGTTTCCAACAAGTTTCCATAGCAGCTAGTTAATTTCCCCAAAACCCAAAAAATCTATATGATGGCATACCTAGTGATGGCAATAGTTTCATGCCACATATTTCACTGAATCCCCTATAAAAACAACATGAACCTAAATATGAAACCAATTTAGTTTTGGTATATTTTCTTGTGGAAGCATAAGGCCTCATCTCATTTTAATCAAGTCTAGGATCATTTTGTTTGTGAATTCAATGATATATTGATACGGAAGAGGCCAAAATAATTTTTGCTGAAGCAACAAAGTTTTCATAGGAAATGTAAGCTACAATGAGCAAGAATTTAACTCTCTTATTAATATATATGGATATGAAGGAAAGCCATTATTACTCCCTAATTTTGTTCTTAACAGATACTTTGTTGCTGAAGTATTCAAATAGTACAACCATTGGTTGATTTTATTTGATAAGAAAAGAAAGTTAATTTATTACACTTCCCTTAACTATAGGATATATTATAGTAAGGAATTCTACCCATTTTATACAATTTCTAACTTATTTAAATATTTTAATTTAATTGAAGTTTAATCCTTCCAGGGGTTCAACCCTAAAGGTATATTTTCTAATGACTTGGAATCCATAAGAAGTTTCAATTTGTTCAGAAGGATTTTACGAGAAAGTGGAGACAACCAATTTTTTAAGACACCTACCCCAACTTACCATGTTATGATAAAAGGAAGTACTAATACTGAAGGAAAAGTGAATCAAAGAGGGAAAATGCCTACAATCTCTCATTGGACTCTGGAACCACAAAGTAGTCGAAGTTCCTCTTCTACAAATAAGAGAAAAGAAACAATTTCTATAATAGGAAACACTAACAACCAACATCATGGAAACGATGATGAAGGAGAGCCACCCCCTCATGTTTCTCTTGAAAACTGACATGTAGTTTCTTCATATAAATGTAAAAGTTCAAGCGCAAAAGGGCCCACTGATATGGAAATAAAGAGTACTGTAGTTACATAATAGGTACTCATTGAAATGGTTGAGTCCAATTTTTTTTGAAGAACTAGATGCTAAAGATTATATTGTATTTGAATATTATCCTTTAACCATGTAGGACACCCATTATGACAATTCTACTAAGAAGTTTCAATTTGCAAAGGTGTAAAAAAAGAACAATGTAGCAAGTCAAATGAAGAGTGGAAGAGATTTTTTAGGAGTCATACCTTTTGAACTCCTAAAACTACATTAGACTATAGGGGATGGTCTTGCTCATTATGTAAGAGAGAAATAAGTTGAAAATTTAATATTGAAAAAGAGGATACATGAGCTTGAAGAAGCTCTTAATCCAACACCCCTATTCATGACTCCATTATCTATTCAAGAACTCTAATTAACAATAACACTTGGAATATCCAAAGGATCAAAAGGATACACAGTTGTTGATAGGAATTAGAACATATGTCACTATGAATATTGTTAAGAGACTTCATTTTATAGAAGAAGCTTGGGAAACTTCTCTACATTTGAGAAGTTTATATTAAATAATTAAATAATTTTCTAAATATCTATGAAGGGACCTCGAGAATGATAATTTTTTTTCTTAAAATGACCTAAATACTTTTGTGAATTAAAATAAGCTTTCTTATTCAAATCGAGAGACATCAACAAGGTTTTTCTCTACCAAAAAGGATTAAAAAAATCAAAACAAAAAGGTTTGTTAGGATTAAAATGATTGAACATGGCCTTGGTGAATGTTTGAGTAATATAGTATATGGAGAAAATATTTATGGAGAGTGTAAGTACATGAAACACATTGTGAGAGGTCCCATAGTATAGATCAACTCTTTTTTCTCCATACACATCAATAGAAGAATCATCCCTAATCAAAATAGGTGTTCCACTATCAGTCTCCACTTAGTGTGAGAAAGTATGTAGAAGGCATACAATGAGTTAGCCAAATAACCATGGGCCTGACCCAGGTTCAACATTAGTTAGCCAAACAAATCCCTACACTACTAGCCCTTTTGGCATCAGCCTGCAGAGCGTGAACTGAAGTCTCACCTAAAGCAGCATGTGGGGATGATGGAAGCAAGTTTCTGCACCCTGAGATGGTTGTGATGTTGGTTTATACCCTCTGTTCCTACTATCATGCAGGTCATTATGTTCTTGGGCTCTGTCAGCCTAGCCCTTTATTCCACCCTTCAATACCTCTGCAAAGGAGTACGATTGACGTCCGCGCAACCTTAACCTGCAATCCATGTACTTTCGCGCTGCTATGACAACAGGATGTATAGGTTCCCAAGTTATCCCAAGTGTATTACTTATCTTACTAAACAATCACAGTTAGCACTGTGTAAACATATATTCCTACTTGCGTTCGATTAGCTAATATAGTCACATATACATGCGCATCACATGAACATGGTAAATTAAACCCACAACACAATATAACCAGATGAATTAACAAGAAATAGATACACAGAATTTGTAGAATACTTCTCTTTATTGATATCTTCAGATTATTACAGACTCTATCTACCCTGCGCACATAGCTACAATGGTCTGCGCACTCAATTGGGGACTTCTACCCTAGGTCTCTGCGCACTCAGCTGTAGAGACTTTACCTATGCTAAGACCCGAAACACTTAGACTTCTCTATCAATACTCTTCACTCCATTCTTTGCTAAAGACTTCTAACCTCCTTAGAGCTTACTTACTTAGCTCTTTTTATACAATCCCATGGTCTACGGACCATGGGTTGATCTTTGCAACTGACTTTACACTTTAAAAAATAAGGGCGGACAACCCTTTATGACTCATGACACCTTCGTGCTCCGTGGCCATAAAATGTGGAGACTTTACAACTTTATTACAAAATTTGACCCAAAACATGGGTTTTTAGTCCCAAAACTATCCTTGGGGGATCTCATTCCCAACAGGAACGCAACACAAAGATTGTGGCTCGCCCCCGAGTCACTCTTTCGGCGCAAAGATAATAGTGCAAAGATCTTTTAGCTCAACCTGTATGACAACAACTTTGGCGGTGCACTGTGTGGCTGCCTGCTTCGCTTCTTCAACCATCTACTCAGTCACTGCTCCTGAACTGTCGGCCTGAAGCTTTTGCTGAGTTTCTTTCAGATTCACAATATTATCTGCAATAGAGTCTGTAACCGTGTAAGCCTCATCCAAGTAGGGCTTCAGTCGCATAGGAGATCTCAACAACTCAATTCTCAAAATGCCAAGTTTTTTTCACTGAGGAACCACCTGTAATTTATAAGACATTTTGAATTCAAATCTGACCATTCCCCCCACATTCGATTCATTAATGCCAAATTGGTGACATATTTTCAAGGATCTGACCCATAAATTTCGTCTTAAATGCTGGTCGCCCGCTCCATTTGGCAACATTTCTACTGTCAAATCATGAACAATGAATTTAACGGTCACTTTTCGACTGACCTGTGTGATTTATTCATGGGTAGTGCAGCTCCCTTCATGCTACTGCAAACTCTGTGACACTTCCTTGCTTCAGACGATCCTCCAATAGCGCAGCTCCCCAACATGGGCAGTGTAGTCTACAGTATCATGCCTCCTTTTAGCTGTGTGGAGCGCTAAGACCATGCTACCTTCATATAGTCACATGGCTGGACCATCGGTGTATGGCTTCAATCGGCTTCGATTCACCTTTCCAAGGAAGGGATCTCCATTCAATTTAACAACTGAATTGCTCCATTGTAGGTAATCTCCTTAATGACATAGGGCCCTAACCAGTGCACTTTGAACTTCCCTGGAAATTTATCAAACTTACTGTCGTATAACAAAACCAGGTCATTTACCTTAAAGATCCGCAACTTAATGTGCCATTCATGCCATGCCCTTTTGCATTGCTTTTGGACATGTTGGTGGAATCTAGCCAGAAATCTCTCTTCCTCCAGCTCAGTGAGTTGTGCAAGCCTCTCTTTCAGGGCTTCGCGATCCATCATACCTATTAGTGCCACTATGCACAAACTAGGCACAATGTATTCCTTGGGCATCATTGCTTCAACACCATAGACAAGCCTAAAGGGTGTCTGTCCAGTCAACTTCTTGCATATCGTCCGATAGGCCCATAGTACTGCAAGTATGCGTAGGTTCCAATCACTTCGTTGAGCATTGCAAACCTTTGTTAGCGTGTTCTCCAACACTTTATTGAGTGCTTCCACCATCCCATTAGCCTATGGGTGATAAGGTGTGCTCTTCTGTTGATATACCTGAAATTCCTCCGTTAGCGTGTTGATTGTCTCATTCAAAAAGTGCATATCGCGATCACTCGTCAAAATATTTGGACACCCAAATCATGTTAGTACATACTCAAAGAGGAACTTTGCAACAGTCATGCCTGTGCAATCCTTCACAGGCTATGCCTCCACCCATCAAGTCAAATACTCTGTCGTGGTGATAATGTACCGTGCTCCCGTCTTCTTACCTTGGGGTTGAATGGGTCCCACAAAATGTATCACCAATTTCTCAAAGGGTTGTAACGTCATCTATGGATTCAGAGGTAGCTCATCCCTCTGTGATGGCCTAGCCATCCTTTGACATACATCACACACCTTGCAGTAAGCTTTTGAATCCTGATGGAGGGTTGGCCACCACAACCTTGCACGTAGAATCTTCTGCACAGTCTCTCTCCTTTCATAATGACCTCCCGCGGTGCCCCCATGATTGTCCGCAAGGATACTTCTCCTTTCAAACTTTGGTACATATTGTCACAACATTTCATCAAACCCCATTTTGTACAGATGTTGGGGAATGATAGAAAATTCTGCCGTGTGTCATTAATGGGCCCTTGCCCTGTTTCGATGTGCAACAGATAGTCTGGTCCCACGTTCAGTCATCCAGGTTTCATAATAACCTCAAAATAATACTCCTAGAACAATAGCAACCACCTATAGATTCACCCCCCCAACATAGGCTTATTGACTAGGTATTTCAATGCAAAATGATCTGTATACGTCTTAAAATGGCCTCCCAACAAATAGTGTCTAGACTTCTGGAGCACGTATACCATGGCTGACCCTTTATGCTCGGTGGTGGTGTAGTTCTTCTCAGCCTTGGATAACCTTCTGCTTGTGAATGCTATGGGATGGTCCAATTCTCCTCTGCCAGCCTATGTCAGTACTGCTCCCAATGCTATACATGATGCATCTACATGTACATGAAACTCCTTCAAATCCAGGAAGACTAAAATCGACGCAGTGATCATCTTTTCTTTCAATACATCCAATATTTTCTTATAGTCCTCATTCCAACATAAAGTGACATCCTTTTTCAACAAATTTTCCATAGGCGCGGTGATGCGGGCATAGCCCTTGATAAACTTCCTGTAATACCTAGTATGTCCTAAGGTTGCACGTAGTTGTTTCACACTCCGCTGTGCTTCCAAGTTAAGTATTACTACAATCTTCGCAGGAGCTACCATTAGTCCCCATTTACAAACCACATGACCCAATAGAGTCCCAAAGGGAAAGAAAAACAAACACTTCTTTAGATTGAGCGCGATATGGTACCTTCGACAAGTATCTAGCATCAAGCACAAACTTACCACATGGTGTTTCAACAGCCCAAAAATAGTCCAGTCATGAAAGTACACTTCCAGGAACTTATGAATAAATTCCTTGAATGCATCCATGACTACGTGTGAAAAAATCACAAGCGCATTCTTCAATCTGAAAGGCATTAAAGTGTATTGAAAATATACCCACTCGGTCGCGAAGGTCATCTTGCTTCTATCCTCTGGCATGATTTTGATCTGATGGTAGCTAGAGAACCCATCAGTCAAGGAATACACTTCCTAGCCACCTACATTATCCAACACCTCATCGGTGAATGAAGTTGGGAAAGGATCATGAACACAAGCGTCATTCAACTTCCTGAGATCTACGCACATCCTTATTTCATCATTTTGCTTCTTTTCCTATACCACCATCGGGCTTACCCAATCAAATTCTTCTATGGGCTCAATGATACCTACCACAAGCATCTTGTCTAGCTCTAAGCGGACCTTCTCCTTATACTTTGGATTGAGACGGTAAGGTTTTTGCTTAACCGGTTTCACGTCGGGTTTTAACGTGATATTCATAACACTTTGGTCTCCTATTATCCCTCTTAGCTCTATAAACTTGGTAGGGAACAAATCATGGTATTTTCGAAGCAACTCAACGACCTTATCCACCGTCGCATCATCCCAGTAATCTCCAATCTTCGCGAATTTGGACTTCGCCTTTGTACCAATATTTACTTCTTTTGTTTTCAGTGGTGCGGTTATATCAAGATTCTCAATCTGCAGTCCCTCAACCTCACAGTGTCCCTCTGTTTTAGGGATGTTAATCTTTCATGGATCCTCATCTTCTTCTTTAGCAGTCACGTTATAGTATTCTAGTGCGTGGCTCAGCTAAGTCATCCAATTGCGTTGAATCAAATCCAAAGGATCTTGTGGTATCCTAAATATCATTTCTTTCACTTCTTGTAGTGCTTCGTCAATACAGTCAAACCCATCTTCAAAGTTGGATGTCTTTATGAATCCTTCGCACAAAATATCTCATTCACCTATACCATGGTGAAGCTCTATTTCCAAGTACTAGTTCATCGGGATGACATCCAAGGTATGACAGAATAAGTGCACCCATTCCGGTTTGGGCTTCGTTCCATAAGCCTGAGCCCATTTGGCCAAGTGTGTGCACGAATCATATTTCCCATCATATTTGTCTGTAATTTGTACCTTCAATTTCCCAAAGCCTGTTCTCATAATCCTCGTACACCCGCACCAATCATCAAAGCTACCCTTGTGAATACCCCACCATCTTGTAGGCGTAGCACGCAGTTCCTAGTCCAAAGGCTGGAAGTGCTACTTCTCTGGTACTTACCTCTCAAATGCATCCAAAAATACATCTACATCATTCAGGTCATCATAAGTGGGTAGATTTCTTACCTTTGATGACACACAATCCAGTGGCTGTGTCATCATGTTACAGCTTAGCGTGGTTACTTCATGTAGCTGATTTTGCCAGTGCTCTAATTATTCATCAAAATATGAGGTTTAGAAACTCTTGTGATCCCATGTAATTCATCCATTTGCTATTGGATTCATGCAATCTTGGTCTCGCACTATTATCTTGTATATGTAATCCAAATCGCCACTGCTCTCATAACACAGACTGGTTCAGTATAGCGCGATCCTTTAGTAGGATCTAGGGGTACTATTACGTGGAGTGATTTATTTTCAAATATAATCATTTGCTTCTTTAGGTTGATTACCCTGTTCATATCAGTAGTCCAATCAATTCCAAGGAGCGCAGGGTAGGGGTTGTTGTCATCCACAATTTCTATTACTTCAAAGTCAGCCAACGCACTCGCACCTTCAATAACTACAGTCACCCTTTGCAGCCGCCCCATGGGGATGATCTTCTGCTGATTTTCCATCCTTAACTAAATCAGAGGCCATTGCAGTGCGGGTCTTCCCATCCATTCCCAAGTATGATTTGGTAAGAAGTTCACATTTGACCCCAAATCCAAAATAACCTGATCCATTTCATATTCTCCTATCTACGCAATCAGTCTCATCTCTCATCCTTTCCTTGCTTTATGCTTACCAATATTTCGTACCATGCGTGGTTCACCTGGAGTATTTCCGATGCATCTATATATAAGCTCATGTAATCCCTTCACATCCTTACTATCATGTAACAGCTTCATGCAGGTTTCTAGAAAGTTTGTAAGCATAGAAGGGTCTATCTCCTGATCAACCTTATCCTTTCTCCTTGAGGTAGAGGCCTTAATGAAGCTCTTCTTTGCTTCCATGAATGCTTCACGTGCACGCTCCGAATCAAATTCAACCTCCTTCGTCGCATCCTTTTGAACCCATGCACTATCTTCGGGTTGTTTCCCCTTATCATCACCTATTGTAATTCCACTTCGGAGCACTATATTAACATTTGGATCCTCATCGTGAGGCTCAGACTACATCATCTGTAGGTTCTGAGTCGGTTGAGGTGGTAGTGCCCCTTTGTCGTGCATCCTTGCTATCAGCATACACAATCCCCTGTCTCATGATCAAACTGAGTACAATATTTGCACGACGATCGCGTAGGGTTAGTGCATTTGCAGACATAATGTCTTAATCCTTTGCAGTTGTAATAGATCAGTTGTCATCGACCTCTGCCAGGTCCTCCTTTTCCTCGGCCTTGTCCGCGTCGTTGAAAGCTTGATCGCTCCATCCCTACGCTCTAGTTAGGGGGGCATGTTTCTGCCTGAACCCTATAGGCGAGTGTTCTGTCCATCATCAATTCATAACTTTTGCAGTTGCGCTCATCATGCCCTACCGACCTACAAAAGTTGCAAAATAGTTGTTGTGGTGTTTGTATAAACTTCTACAGCAAATGGTAGTTATTTGTCGTATGTTTTCCTGCTACTTGACATATAGCACACTACAACGGAGGCCCCGCGCTCGGTCCTGCTTGAGCTTTCGACCTCAAAGGCATTGGTACTCCTCCTGCAATATAGTTCACAAATACTAGGCAATGGTCATTTTCATGCCCTTGGCCTTTACATTTTAGGCACCATAACTCTTCATGCACCTCTGGTCGAGTTTCTCTATCCTACTTCAAACTTTTCATTTCAAAGCAAAGATTTTGCAACTACGCATGGATGTCCTGAACCCCTAGATTCGGATCTTGCATCGATGTTTCATGTAGTCTCATTGCAATCTCCAAGGCATCTTCCTGAGTCGTAATCTTTTGTTGTGATAGCGCAACCCTTAGGTGTGGCAGGAGCAAAGCCATAAACCATTCGTAGTGTTGTCCATCTATTAAGTTCATATTGGCTTTGTGGATTTTACACTTCAACCTCTGATCCAATTCCCAAGGTGTCTCACCTAGTTTCATAACAATTTCCTTGAACCCCACAATTGATTGTGCCTCAGATTTGGGCTGATTGAATTCTTTATTCAGCACAGTCTGGATGTCTACCACTCCAATGTTTGGGTTACCATTAGAGTACTTGATGTACCAGGTTAGCGAGTGGTCCTGTAGAGCACTAACCAATGTTTATTTCTTCATGTGATCATCTGTAACGCCCTGAGCTTCGCATACAGCTTTCATGAAGAACGAAAACTGGTTCGGGTCCTCATTTACCAAGCCTTTAAATAAAGGCAGCTTCACTGAATTTGCCATGATAAGCTGCGGTGGAGGTGGTGGTGGTATGGCTAAAGTTGCAGGTGATGGTGGTGAAGTTGAAGTGTGTGGTTGGAGGTGGCAGTCACAGGAATCCCTATCTTATTAATTGAATTGCACCTCATGGAGAAGCCTGCGCTACTCCGTCTTCGTCACCCAATGGAGGTGAAATCAATGGACTATATTCAAGACCCTTTCTTCCTTTGTTCTTGTAAGTCTTTCCACTTCACGTAGCTCTAAACACCAATGTAGCTATATAACCCATTTTTCACACAATACCATCTCAATCCAGGTATTCAAATACTTCAAGTACTTACCTTGCAGACCCTTTAAAAAGCATCGCTCTACCTCGTTGTAACTAACTGATGTATCGATCACGAATTTAGTAAAAAATCCTCCTATGATGCGATCGAGCCAATGATCCATAGCATGGGCGATCTTATCCTCAGAGGCTTCTAGTCTCTGTACTAACTCTGGGGTCCAGACAATAAGACCGTCAAGTCTCCACCTTCCTTGGCTATCTGCTAGCTTCACGATCCACTCATATAACTGAACTGGAAAGGAACAGAAAAAGATCTCATGGATTTCTGTATATAGGTACCTATCTAGCCATTGTTCCCTTTGTTAGTCATAGATTTTTGTTCTCCTGCGCTGCGAATTCGTGGATCTTCCCGTCCAACCAATCTTCAACCTCTTTCTTAGTTGGATTCCAATGATACGACATCACATATCTCTTATGCAGATTTTGGTCCTGGCAACAGAACCATTTTTTGGCTATTTGGCGCTTGACCCAGGTTCAACGTTAGTTAGCCAAACAAATCCCTACACTATTGGACCTTTCAGCATCAGTCTACAGAGCATGGATCGA
Source organism: Pinus taeda (assembly GCA_000404065.3). NCBI lineage: Eukaryota > Viridiplantae > Streptophyta > Pinopsida > Pinales > Pinaceae > Pinus > Pinus taeda. The sequence continues at coordinate 18,836 of APFE031318531.1, forward strand.
AGTCTCACACGAAGCAGTATGGGGGGATGCTAGAACCATGTTTCTACACCTTGAGATGGCCATGATGTCGATTTATACCCTTTGTTCCTACTTTCACGCAGGTCACTACGTTCTAGGGCTCTGTCAGTCTAGCCCTTTATTCCTCCCTTCAATACCTCCGGAAAGGAGTACGATTGACCTCCACAACCTTGACCCGTGATCTAGGTGCTTTCGCATTGCTATTATAGCTAGTTGTATAGGTTCCCAAGTTATCTCAAGTGTACTACTCATCTTACTAAACAGTCACAGTTAGCGTTGCGTAAACATATATTCTTATTTGCGTTCAATAAGCTAATACAATCACATACATTCGCGCATCACATGAAGATGGTAAATTAAACCCAAAACACAATATAACCAGATGCATTAACAAAAATAGATGCACAGAATTTGCAAAATACTTCTCTTTATTGATATCTTCAAATTATTACAGGCTCTATTCAGCCTGCATACACAGCTACAGGGGTCTACGCACTCAGCTGCGGACTTCTACCCTAGGCCTCTTCACACTCAGCTGCAGAGCCTCTACCTACGCTAAGACCCAAAACACATAGACTTCGCTATCAAGACTCTTCACTCCATTATTTGCTAAAGACTTCTAACTTCCTTAGAGCTTACTTACTTAGCTCTTTTTATACAATCCCATAGTCCGCGGACCATGGGTGGATCTTTGCAACCGACTTTACACTTTACAAAATAATGGTGGACAACCCTTTATGACTCATGACACCTTCATGCTCCACGACCACAAAATGCAGAGACTTTACAACTTTATTACAAAAATTGACCCAAAACATGGGCTTTTAGCCCCAAAACTGTCCTTGGGGATCCCGTTCTCAACAGGGATGGTCTTGCTCATTATTTAATAGAGAAATAAGTTGAAAATTTAATATTGAAAAAGAGGATACATGATCTTGAAGAATCTCTTAATCCAACACCCCTATTCATGACTCCATTATCTATTCAAGAACTCTAATTAAAAATAACTCTTGGAATACCCAAAGGATCAAAAGGATACAAAGTTGTTGATAGGAATTAGAACATATGTCACTGTGAATATTGTTAAGATAATTCATTTTATAGAAGAAGCTTGGGAAACTTCTCTACATTTGAGAGATTTATATTAAACAATTAAATAATTTTCTAAATATCTATGAAGGGACCTCGAGAATGATAAACAATTTTCTTAAAATGACCTAAATAATTTTGTGAATTACAATAAGCTTTCTTATTCAAATCGAGAGACATCAACAAGGTTTTTCTCTACCAAAAAGGATAAAACAAATCAAAACAAGAAGGTTTGTTAGGATTAAAATGATTGAAGATGGCCTTGGTGAATGTTTGAGTAATCTAGTATATGGAGAAAATATTTATGGAGAGCGTAGGTATATGAAACACATTGTGAGAGGTCCCATATTATATATTAAATCTTCCTTCTCCATACACATCAATAGAAGAATCATCCCTAATCAAAATAGGTGTTCCACTATGAGTCTCCACTTAGTGTGAGAAAGCATGTAATGGAGAGGGCATACAATGAGTTTATCCTTAATCAAGAATTCAAGTGTTATTAGAAGAGGTGAGAGAAATTAAAGGCATGACCCTTACCTTTTTCTTCTACCAACATGTTTCTAGAATCACAATTGACTTTACACCAAAACCCATAGGTGTTAGTAAATGGATGCATCACTAGAGTGAACAAATCCTCAAGAGGTTGTTAGACATGTGTCGTGAAACATGTGAGGAGCATTGGATTTCATTCGTCCAACAATATCCCCCTAGTGGGACCCAAGTGTGTTTCAAATTGAGACCTTTTGCTCTGATACCACTTATTGGAATCACGATTGTCATTACACCAAAGCCCACAGGTGTTAGTAAACAGATGGATCGCTAGTGAAACATGCAAGTAGAACTGAATTTTATTCGTCTGACACTTGTTCCTCTACTTCTTATTGGAATTATCAAGAATTTATTCAATGTTATGCTAATTAAGAGGTTGTGCCATGAGGTTAATTTTCTTCTTCATCCATACATTGTCAGGATGGAATCCTTTGTTGCAACATATGCACTTAGTTGTATCCTCCTTTGACTCTCACCCCTTGGAATTTGAACTCTCCTTAGTGGTATTTTTCTTTCCTTCTTATGTTTTGGTTCCTTTTTACTCTTGTGTTTCTTCTTGTCCTTCTTAGTTTCTTGTGATGCCAGCACATGGGCCTTGAATGACTTCAAAGCCACCATATGAATTAGTTGTTTTTAACCTTAAACCAAATATTGTATAAATTTATTCAAAGAAGGAATATTCAAACTTTAACCCATAGACAGTTAAGAAGTAGGAAAAGAGGAAACAAATATAAAATATTTAGGTCCTAGCTTTAAAATAATTGAAAGAATTATCTACTCTTCCTTTCTATTAACGTTATGAGCGATTACCTATTGAAGCAAAGTATAATACTTTGAAAAGAAGTCCTCTATACTGCAAAAAATTCTTGGGTGAAATGATATTAGCTCATCCTCCAATTGATTTCCTCTCAACTCATCTAGTTGTTCTCCAACTTGGTGCATACCTTGTTGGGTGTGTTACAAGCATCAATGTGGAAGCGAAGGTTTAGGGAAATTGAAAAGAAGAGATTATATAATATATTATAACTTGTGATCATACATGGGATGATATGCATCAGAATTCCTATAGTTTACCTTGGGATGTGTTTACTCCAGTGAATCCATCTACCTAGAATGCTATCGAAATGAATGACTCTCTCCTCTAGAAAGGTTGATTGGTTCAAGAATGACATCCCTATCCACACAGATTTGAGGAAGGTAACATGGCCAATTTTTTTCCCACCATGAAGGTGTATATATATATATATATTATTACTATCACAAAAAACATTCTTCTTGGATAAAACTATTATCTTAAAAGGGTTTCTACCTATAAGGTTCGTTTCCAAGAAGTCCATGATGCCTTTACTAGGTCTTATTCAAAGATGGTAAGACTTATCAACACCATTGCTGAAGATCATATCGATATGCTTTTGTAGAAATAACATTGTATCCATCCTACTAAGGCTTGTACTATCAAAGTGATACTTTATTAGCTTATTAGACAAGATTCATCTATCTAACTGGATACACTTAATGGGTCTCTGAAATACCCCCATCACTATAAAGAAACAAGACACCATTCAAGTATCTATTAATTTCCATGATATTTCATGTTGAGTCTTGCAAAGTACATATTATCTAACCAAAACATAGGAAGATATGCAAATTGTTAACTTACTATAAGGATACCCATTTCCTAACACATTATCCAATCACACTTGATGTAATAAATAATGAGGATAAAATAGAGAAAACTAGTTGTTTTTTAGGAAATATGTGATTGGAATGGAAAATTGAAGGGCTTATGAGATCCCTTTAGTTCCCCCCTAACTTCCCCTCTATTAGGGTAACATAAAATAAAAAATTACCAAACAAAATTTAGTGAATGCATCATCAAGAAGATAATTTATTACATTTACATTTACATTTACTTTAGTATGCATATGAACATAAGTAATCAAATCACATATTTTACATTTTGCATTTATCATATTTGCATGACACCTATCATATAAAAAATTGTTTCCACAATACACACAAAGGTAAACAAAAATGTCAAAAAGTGTTCATGTGGGAGTCCATCACTCTAAAGTTGGTGTAGGCTTATCACATGTTAAGTACACAAAGGTGGCCATACTTCATGCCATGGTCATCCTTCATGCCATATCTCATGGCGTGGTCATCCATAACTACCCTCCTCAAAACTGGGGACTAGTCCAATGATACATTGGTCCATGTAGGCATATCATGGTCCTCAAGGTCCTTCCATCCATAGTTTGATACTCCGTGCAACAATTGATCTAGTTGATCTCACAAATCATTTATTGATCTACTTGAACTAGTGAATGTATTTATGCATAAAACATAATCACTTATCCCATGCTCTGCTAGGTGGGAGAAGAAGCTCTAAATGTCCTTGTAATTCACTCCTTCGTAAGGACAACCCTCAATGTGGATCACTCCTTCGTAAGGACAACCCTCAATGTGGATCGCCCATTTAATCCCAATGAGAAAAGAATTTAGGGAAAAAACATTTATTATAGCACGAGCTCGTCCCTATCTCAATAATAATCCCCTCAATGTGGATTGCCCATTTAATCCCAATGAGAAAAGAATTTAGGGAAAAAAACATTTATTATAGCATCACCTCATCCCTATCTCAATAATTATCCTCACCTATTCAACCTTCCCTGTTTGGGAATCCACACAAGGGGATAGACAATCATAATGTTCTCACACAAAAATCAACTAAGTCAACCCCAAAAATCAACCATAAAATCAACCAAGTCAACCTCAAAAATCAACCAAGTCAACCCCAAAAATAAGGTAAAATTACCCAACACCATTAAATGCATATTAATAGTAAACTTTGAAACAAAAATACCACACCAGGTTGCCCAGAAGACCCATTAATATGTGTTGCCCCAAAAATCATTATTTTAAAACCTCTTGAAAATTTGCCGGGATGGAATGTTTCTTTTAGGTGTAGAGGTCATCAAATCAAACCCAACCCAACCCAACCGAACCCAAATTAAAATAATTTCTTTCTTTCTTAGTATTTATTTTCCTTTTAGTGTAGACATCATTTTCTTCCCATTCCTATTTGTACCTTACAACTCTCCGCGACTCTCCGCGGCTTTAACAAACTGCTACAGCCTCCGCGACTCTCCGCGGCTTTAACAAACGACAGGAGCGAAGGTATGTAATATCTTCCACATCGAAATTTCTGCGGTACCATTTTTGTTGACGAGTTGCAGTAACATTTTGCAAGTTGGTAACATTACATTTTTGCAGTTAATTTCACGTTGGTATTCCTGGCACCAATTAGATTTCATGGTTTTTAGTTTCAACTGTAACAGTTTTTTTTATTAGCTACTTGACAATGGGTCAATTGTGCTTGTGCTGTGAATTTGGAGCGATAATGTTTTTCTTTTCCAGTTCCTCTGAATAAAAATATTTTTAATTTTTATTAGAGTATGTTTTAAATTTAGTTTATACATTCTACTAATTTTTTTTTCAACAATTTATTTTTATTATTTGGGCAGGTAAATTTGTCAATAAAAGAAGTTAATTGGTAAATAAGAACATTCAATAATGGAGAAGGATAGCAAGATACAATTTTTAGGTATATCTATCTCTTCCTATGGTCATATATTCATCCATTTTAAATATTTAATATTAGTGTATTTGTGTATATATTTTAGATGAAAATTAGAATATTTATTTGAATTCTTTCTTAACCAATAGAAATTAAAATTAAATGTTTGATTTTGTATTTATTAGTTTTACTATTTCAACTCTTTTGTGAAGATTGATTAATGTCTAGTTTCCTTAGAGTGTTATATAAATAGAATTACTCATGCTAAAAATATATTGAATAAAATTAATTACTTTCTAATAAATATAAGTTGGTTTTGATATAAAATGTGTTAAATTTTGTAATTTGTATTTGTATTTGTATTTAGTTTTTAATTCCCGTGCTTATATTCAAATTTGTTTTAAAAAGAATGAATAACTTTTGTGGGATCTTTGTTAGAGAGGAGAAAAGAGGAGGCTAAAGCAATGCACGACAAGTACCCCAATAAGATACCTGTACGCTCAAATCAATTCTAGAATAAGTTATTTCTTCCATGGTTAGATCTTTTAAATATTTTGCTATATAATATTATTTCAAAAGAAAAATCTAATTTCAATAGTTTTGTTTTTGTTGATTAAAACTTCTCATGAAGAGTGAATCTTTTCTTATTGATTCTTGCAGGTTATTGTTGAAAAAGCAGATAGAAGTGACATACCAGATATTGATCAGAAAAAGTAAGACTCTTTTATCAAATAACTTATTGTTCTTTGATTCTGTCACACTTGATAATTATTAGAATACATGTTTAAAAAAATTGCTTATTTTCCAATGGAATGACTATAAGTAACAATGTTGTAATAATATAATGTGTTCATAATTTGTGGATGCCTCAAGAGTATGGTCAACTTTTTTAAAATTAATGTTACTATCATTTTTTATTTTCAGATATCTACTTCCATCAGATTTTACCGTGGGACAATTTGTATATATTATACGTAAGAAAATAAAGCTCACTGAAAACAAAGCAATCTTTATTTTTGTGAACAATGCGCTCCCACCAACTGGTAAGTTCAATCAAATCAATTATAACATAGTTACAACTTTTCCACTATTACTCTTTGTCATTACTCCGTTCTAAGTTAAACTTCATTGCTATCTCCTTTTTTCCATAGAAAAAACATTTAAAAAAAACTGAGCATTTTGTCATCTAATCCTTATCTATGTTATAGCTTATCAATTTCTTATGGTGTATTTATTTCTATGCAGCTGCTCTAATGTGTACTGTATATGAGGAGCACAAGGATGAAGATGGGTTTCTTCACTTTACATATAGTGGTGAAAATACTTTTGGCCATAACATTGAGGCTTATTTATAGCCTTAAGAAACTCTTATTTCTCTCCATTTAAATATAATGCGAATGAAATTTAAAGGGAACTTTTGTATGTATATGGATACCAGAATTAACATTCTAGTTACTATGTACAAAATGCTTTAAAAACATTTATTGTGTGCATATTGCCAAAATATGTAATCTACATTACCATTTTACATATTTTGAGACTTTAAATTTGGATTATTATTAACATTGTCATTTTTGATTTATATATTTATAAGAAATATCTAGTAGGTAATATCATCTCTTTATTTCTTTTCCTCAATTTTTGGTAGAGATTAAGTTTGGAGAAGAGATGTGTATGTGCTTTAGATATTTTACCTAAGATAAAGTCAGTGGTGAAGTTTGTTATACAAGTTTAATACATAAAGTTAGTGTGAAGCCTTACCATACTATTTTAATATATAATTTACAATGCATGGATGTAAAATGGTTTGGAAGTGGTATTCAAAGTGGCATTAAGAGTGTACTAGGTGATATCAACTATTCAATGTACTCTTGGTCTTTTTTAATAAAACAAAAATATGGTTTTTTTCTTTTTGTTACTTTGTCAATTCATTTTATTGAAGCTACTAATATAAAAAAAATATTTAAATGAATATAAACTAGAATAATCCATTTTAACGCCAGAGGGATCAAATCTCTTTTTACTCTGAAAGTGGCTTGCATCTCAACAGATTTGATCGGATCAAATCTCTTTTTACTCTGAAAGTGGTTTGCATCTCAACAGATTTGATCCCTCCCTCCCTTGGTAGATCTAGAGTTAAGATGGATCTAGAATGATTTAATTCCCCCCTTTAAATTAGTTATATTCTATGAATACCATGGGTGAATACTACGAAGTTATTTTTATTATATTGTAAATTTTTTTGACCAAGTAATTTATTTTTTTCACATTGTTTTTATTTTATTTTCACCAAGTTAAAATGTTTACATTACATTTAAGTAATGCAAACCTCTTTCTGAGTGCAAAGCTTGAGAAGAGGAACATTAGACACTATAAAATAGTGTCTCTCTCTTTGTGTGTGTCTTATTAATATTTTTATATATCAATCTATATGGATGTATATGAGTATATTGCAATATTTTTATTATTAATATTTTTTAAAATGTTAAAATTACAAATCTTTGTCATATCTTGAAATAGAAAGTACCTATTAATGAAATAAAAATTCTTTCACTCTTTTTCTTTCTCTCTATATATGTTGTTTGATGTTAAACTCTTGTAAGCATACATATCAAGAATAAAATAAGTTACACACCTCTATAGTGAAACTGTTTGTTGGCAAATTCACAAAACCCATTGGGATGAAATACTATCATCCTTGTGACACAAGAGGGTTGAAAATGAAAAACATTCTCTTAGATTTTCCATAGTATACTTGGATTAAAACTAAAATTCAAAATGTTTGCCACATTATGAACCTTTTTAACCATTTATCATAAAAGACTATGTTGATATTGAAACACTTCATGTTCTTAATAAATGGATGTTGTTGTTCATTATAGTTTTAATTACACCATGAAATATTGCATATATTGGACTATATCATGAGTTAACTAATAAATCAAACCACACATTTACATAGTAATTTTACTGTTGAGCTACTTCCACTAATGTTTCCTTAGGTTTAAAGAATTATTTTGTATTTTTTTCATAAATAGAAAGTGGTTTTGCTTGTTCTTATTGTGTCATCCATATGGTAATTAATTTTGTTTTGTGACTTTAACGTTTCCTCTGGCTTAAAGATTTTTTTTGTATTTTTTTCGTAATTATAAAGTGGTTTTTCTTGTTCTTAATGTGTCATCCATATGGTAATTATTTTAGAAAAGATAAAAGTGTGGAATCCTCCTAGGATAAGGGCAAGAGATGATGAAGAAGAGGAAATAAGGCTTAGATTCTAAGTCATGGTAGGTCAAAATGAGGGATTCCAAAAGAGGAAAATAAAACTGTGTGAACACCAACACATAACAGAGGTGCTAACCTATGGTATCCATGTATATGAAAACTCTACTACCAAATTATGACATGAAAAAAGGGGCAGGTTAATATTGCAACTTGATGGGGTTGGACCTAAGGTACAATGAGGATGGCAATGACAATCAATGATGAAAAAAATATATCAATAAGATGCCTACCCCTATATGTCAGGTTCAAGAGAAATGCACCTAAGATGAGGTGGATGCCGCAATTAAAACACCACCCTATCCTTCAAAAACCATGCAAAAATACTAGATCCATGTTTAAATCACATAATGAAATATATACACACACACACACACACACACACACACACACAAACACATACATACATATATACAAAACTAAAATGCATATATACAAGGTGTAACACAATCTAGTAGGCCATGCCAAGTTGTTCCCACTATTGGGAACATGTCACAGATTCTCGTACATGAACTCATGGTTTTTTGTGGGTAACATTTGGTGCACCATGATGGGGCCATGCCATAGAGACTTGAACTACGAAATTCCTAAAGGTTGATGATACCAAGGAAAACCTAAAACCATATCATTATTAGGAATGACTCTACTACCAAGTTATGACATGAAAAATGAGGCAGCTTAATATTGCAACTTGATGGGGTCAGACCTAAGGCACAATGAAGATGGCAGTGACAATCAATGATACAAAAAATATGGCAGTAAGATACCTACCCCTATATGTGAGGTTCAAGAGAAATGCACCTAAGATGAGGTGGATACCACAATTGAAACACCACCCTATCCTTCAAAAACCATGCAAAAATACTAGACCCATGTTTGTGTGTATCTACTGTTCTGGTCAGTATTCTCCATATTCACCCAATTCCTAAATTGTTGAGCATTGGTGGTCTAAAGCCTTGTAGTCTGAGGGTGTTCATGCATGTCTGGAGAGAAAACAGAGTAAAAGTGGTTATCTAGCTTGAACCAAAACATCATACCTTCCAATAAACTTCTGTAAAAAATAATTTAATTTATATGTTACCAGGCATCTCCGAGCTACAACCTAGGAGAGTTTCTTGGAGCTCTAACAGAACCCATTGATGATGCTACTGTTACACAAGAACTAGCAGCTAAAACGGAGCATCCCACTGTGTTTGACCTAGAAATGTAACACAAGAACCTGTTGACGATGTTGTTGCTACACAAGAAACAATAGTTAAGGTAGAGGTTCCCCAGGAAGAAGAGGTAAGAGTTGATCCACAAGAACCTGTTGATGAAGCTATTGTTACAAAAGAACTAGTAGTCAAAGTAGAAGGGCCACCCCCACATGAGTTCTTAAACATCTCACACACACCCAGGAATCTCATTCTGTTTTCGCTATGCTTGCTAAAGCATTCCTCTCATATTTCCAGTTACCTATCCGTTATGACACTAGTATGGAGCTATTGAATTCATTTCGTCAGTCCTCCGCCACTCACCTTTCCGACCATGTTAAAGAGTGGCATCGAAGGAGGAGCACATGTCGTGCCCCACCCTTCGAAGACCATGTCTATATAGATTAGTTTCTTAGGAGAATTTTAGCACCCATTGGAAAATAGATCTGTTACAAGACCCCAAGGTAGGGCCTTACACATGGTATCAAAGCTTTGGTTTAAAATCTGGACCCAAAGCCCACTAAACCCACAATTTATACTTCCTCAAGTTTCCTTGTCGTTTGATGTGAACCCCCACCCACGGCTACTGGCCTTTACTTATGCGAGGAGTCCGTATTCCATTCGCATTTAGTTTGACTCTGTTATTTCCTCCACCAATCTGATAGCTAGTCTGAGGAGTTTCTCTGTTTTATAATTGATTTTTTTGCACTAGCCAATTATCTGAGAACAACATACGGATTAGACTCTCTGCAAGATAAATCTGGGCAATTGCGGTTCATAGAGGGACCAACAAAGTCTAGCAGAGGTGGTCAAAGGTAAGTTGAGCTTCCTGTCTTCTATGATCTTATTTTACCACCGCCAAGTGCTTAAACTTGGCCACAAATGCCTGGAAATTGAAATCTTTAGAGCGTAATTTGGTGGAAACTTAATGTTGGCGAATGACAAAAGATTGTTCTCAGTCCTTTGATTGTTTTTCATGGAAGAAGAGAAGTTGTATTTTTTGTTATTTTGTGTTTTCTATTTCTGTGGATAATATCATTTTTCGTTGATTTTGGATAGTTTGACTGGGCCATTACTTGATAGGAGAAATTTTCGTTATATGTGTAAATTGGAAGGGAGGGGCTCCATATGGAGTTCGAATGGCAATTTTAAGTTTAAATTTGATGAAAATTAACTTCATACGGTGTTGTAATCTATATATTTGATGGAGTTTGAGGGTTTCTATTGTCAGATTGATGTTTTGAGTTTAAATTTCACAAGAATTAAGTGTATAGTGGCTTGTAGTTGCTAAATTTTAAGTTTTTTGTTGTCGGATTGCCATTTTGAGTGTAAATTTGACGAAATGTTCTTTGTTTAAGGTGTTAGCCTATATATTATACACAATTTGAGTGTTTATGTTATTGTAATGGTGATATATGTGAATTTGTTGTAAATATTTAGTTTCTTTGAATTGCCTCTGTCAGACACTGTGCAGAAAGATGAAAGTGATACCTTTCTACTTCTTACTCTCTTTATCTTTGAGCCATGAGAGACCAGGCACATCAATGAAAGTGGGGCTCTACTAAGTTCTCAGTAAGGATTGATTCTTGTTACTTCATGTGGTTTTTTTCTTAAGAGTGAGATGTTGTTTAGTAGAGGGTGTCACCGTACATAAGTTAGGCTGGTCATGGCCATTAAGTTAGTCTGGTTGGTCACATGTTTCAATAAAGTGTATGAAATCACTTCCCTCTTGAAGGTAGTTAATGATTAGAACTTAAAGTCTTAAGGGAGCATCTATGGGCTTCGAGCTACAATGCCAATCCTTTCTCTATCCTTTGTTAAACAGGATGCTTGTGCCTTGGGAGGCATTTTTAGAGCTACTTATGCTAAAGTATAAGCAACAGTACTGCACAATCTGCAATTCTCAGTAGGAGGGTTTCTGTTGTTGACTCAACAATTTTGATCGCCAATTTGAAGAAACTTTGTTTATGTGAGGTTTTAGCCTGGAATTTATATGTAATCTGGGGTTTTCCGATATATGTTGGTCATTTACATAAATCTGCTATAAGTTTTTTTCTTCTTTTAGCTGCAATTGTGAGAAAATGTGTAGAAGATTGGGTTGATAGATGTCTTCTACTTACACATTCATCTTTGTTTAAACAGAGTGTTTGTCGTCCCCAGCATGCATTTTGTTAGTGCTACTTACTTAAAAATATAAGCCACTCGTGTTAAAGTATAATTGGTAGCATTTGTAGTATTTTCACATATGATCCAGCCCATATGCAAGCCACCTGCCTTAAGCCCTTGTTGGCCCTCCAAAAATGCACATGAAACTTTGGGTACACTATTAGTTTAGTCTAACCAGCTGAAGAGAATCTAACGTGATTTATCAGTGGAGGAGCTAGAGGGGAAAGAGGCATGTTGATCAATGCTTTCATCAATGTGCTAGAATATGAAAAATTTCTAGCCCAGAAAATTTTGTTCATACTCTATTCTATTTTGTGCTTGAGTCGCCATTTCAAAAATTTTCAACATGTGTAATTCTACTTCTAAATCAGGCTTTATTCTATTGGGGACTAGATTGTAGTCTAATTTGGTAATTGGCTTGGTACTTGATAGGTTGCTTGGCAGTGGCAATTACAGTGAGTTCACTTTACTCTTTGTCAATGAAAAATTGAGATGTATGAAATGCAATATTATCTTTCTAATCCAGCAGAAACAACATAACATGAACAAGATTTTGATAATTGTAAGTGCGGAGAAGCAAATACAAGAGACAATGAGATATCCCTGTAGATTATAACCCTTGTGTTGATAAGTCCAAAACATAGAGCAATATTCATAGGCCTTTTGGAGGGAATAATCTCCTTTGATCAAGCTTCAATATAATAACATTCCTTGATCACAAATTTGTGACTTTGTTTGCTGATGCTATCAAGCAAATCCCTCGTTGATATCAAGTAAACCCCTTATTTTTGTAATTTGAATGCAAAGATACAGATTCATTTGAAATCTTTGTTCAGTAGAGAGCATTACACCTTCCTTTTGGATTTTTAAAAGAGCACTCTTGTAATGGAGAAAAGACAGAAACAAAATGAAAATACATAAATTTTAGGTTGGGTTGACATTGCTCTATGTTTAGACAAGTCGTGTTGTCATTGGAAAAAATAAAACTATGATGCTTCTTGTGATCTTCTTTTAGGGAGAATAACATGCCATGTAAAATACTAAGTAGAAATTGGATGCAAAATGTTATATAACTATTGTAGTTGCCAGTGCCAGTGTACCTAGTATTAGAATTTCATGGTTATACGTCAAAAGAAAATATACTCTATATTTTGCATCGACTACCCTCACTTGATGCTTTTCATTGTTCATTTGATTCCTTAACTCTCGTTACCTACCAATCCTACTTAGAATACCTTATATTGTACTAAGTAAGGGTTCCAAGTTGAAATATAGATGTAGTTTATAGTTAACGTTTATGATTCCAAAGGTATATCCTCTCCCAATAGCATGTGTGTGAAGTTTCATATTCATTTGTGACCCTTCTATTCTACACATTATCATAGCATGCATACTCGTATCTATCATTGATGACCTAACATTCTCCATAGAAGATATGCAAACTTAAGGATTGTTAGCTGACAACTAACAAGGACATTACTTCAGAGGTTTTCATGCTGCTTCAAGAAAATGATTGCCCTGAATATAGCATTATAATAGGTAACATTATGATAAAAATACACTAGTACATGTTACAATAGGTTCATCTTTTCTGTTAATCTTGCATGATGAAAATTATAAAAGCTACAAGCCATTATAGAATGAGACCATCTTTATAAAAGCTACAAGCCATTATACAATGAGACCATCTTAATCTGTAGGTAATTTTATCCACAACTAAAGTTAGCGAAATGTTGTAAGGAACTCATGGCAATAGTGAGGCTTTAATAAGGCACAAAAACATAGTATCAGTGCTGAGGGATTGAGTCTTCTAAGCCTTGACTCCTTGCACTCAAACTTGTTGTGGGGTTTAATTGCCTTCATCTTCCGATGAAGTCGTGAAGCATTGTTGATCTCCTGGAGAACCGATATGCAAAAGGAGACTTCCATTCTAAGATTGGTACTGTGAATAGGAATTTGTATAAGTTTTATGTTCTTGCAACGGCTTTTAAATCGTAATTCAAACAATTTTGGAAGATGAAACTAATAAATATTTTAATATTTAAAAATATCGCTATAAAATAAATTTCCTATAAGACCAAGACAATTATCTGAGGATAATCATTTATTGAGGGCAATTTTCAAATGATTGACTTACAATATGAAAATCAAATCAAAATATACAGGGAAGAAAATCCTTCAAAGACGCAAGTTCTATCACTCTAATACTAGAGTAAAGAAAATTAAGCAAACATGACTTAATCAGAAAATCCAATTATATATCATGAAACTTGTAACGTTACAATTTGTATCCTATATATTAAACATATTTATACATACAAAATAGAATATATGGACTATAAACCCTTCAAATTATTGACATGTTTATATATACAAAAATAAGAAAACTAGATTAGAAACCCTTCCACTTCCAAACCTATCATAGAGGGGAAATTAAACTACCAGCTACCTTAATGTTCAGCTGTACTAAATTTAACATGATCAAGATATCCAAATCTTCAAGATTCACAACATCAACCATGCTTACTTCTCCATTCCCCAAGTTACCTAAATATTGCCTTTCATATCTTGAAATTCATTCTTTGGCTCTAAATTCAGATCTAACAACAATCTTGTATTTGTAGGATCCCTTCTCTCCCACTGAAACCTCTTCCACTCTGAATAATCAATACAAATGGCAAACTATGTATCATGTACACCTCTTGACCTATCTTTAGTTTTTGGAGAAATCTTAGGAACAATCAAATGTTCACCATTTCCACTAATGGTTAGTTCAACACCGCCATCCTTCACCAAAAATGATAATGCAAAAAGGTTTTCTACAGCCTGAGAAAATGATGATTCTTCAAAAGAAGATTGTCTAAAACAAGAATCTTGTTCTCTAATAACTTCCCATAAAGACTTCCAACTTTTATTTCCATGCTATCATCCTTAATTACATCATTGTATATCAGTACAAGAGGTTGAGATTTCTCCAACATTAAATCCTTGCATGCATACTTTGATTTTCCCTGTCTTGGTTTCTCTTGTTTTTACATGTAGGCGAGTATATTTGCATTGCTATGACTGGAATCATATCAGTTACTCCACAACTTAAGTGGGTACCAAGTACAAATCTTGGAAATTAGACCTTTATAGCATCTTCAGATGATACCTCTACCAGTTATAGAAAATCGATCTCTTCTTTGTTTTCTGTAATAAGAACCAGTATGAACTCCTGGCCCATAAATCTTTCTACATGATCAAATTTCCTCCCAAGCAGTTTCAATTTCTTATAACTGCAATATTCTTTCAAGATTTCCAAATTGAACTTCCTCCATTGAAATCCCTTTCTTTCTATCTTAGAAGCCCTCTTAACCTGACTTATAACAATCATCATTATAAGTTCATTACTTCTAGAAGACTCATGAGTGAATCTAGTGGATAAGTTGTATGGTCTTTAGACCATGCTTAAATTTCAATCTTCATCAAGCCATTCTTAAAAGCTTCCATAAAGCAAATCACCTATGTGAAAACCTATAATCTGCATTAGTGTTGTCTTCATCACGAGTGTCTTCCTCAACATTGTCCCAAGTACTAACAGCAGAGACAATATAGTACACTAGATGTTCATCTTCTGGTCACTATTAAACTGTTCCATAAACTCATATACCAATAGGCTCATCACAACAATCCAACATAGTCCTTTTCCTAGGCTGATTCCTTTTGTTTTCTATTTTAATTTTGATTGGTAATCATGTGCATAAATATTTTACATAATTTGCAGCTGAAATTATGATGGACAATTGTTATAAATGCAAATGCTATTATGTCCTTTTCTTGTAAGATGAGAATGAAGTGCAGTTTCTATATTAAAATTCAATCAACCATATAACTACAAGAAGATTTAAAAAAAAATAATGCCTACCTTCGGTTAAATTGGTAATGTGACAAAACACCTAATGGATCTCGAGCAGCCCATCCTAAACAATTCTCCTTGCTGTCTTCTTTAGTATTCTGTTGAGATAAAAATAAAAAATTCCCTCTTTGTGTTTGAATGTGCAAACACAATACTTCATTTGACCATTTCTTTGCTCATTAAAATCATATATGCATATTTTCAAGCAAAATAACAATTACTGATACAGCTTCTCATTGACATCACTGTAATCAAGGGTGCAATTAGTCATTTATAAATATATCATGCTAACTAAATTGTCTCCATGTGTTTGGAGAGTGAAGGCTGTAGTTAATTGATCAATGTACACAGGCTATAGTTAATCAACAAAGCACAAAAGAACAACCTGTATGCATTTATAAACAAAATTTTTAATGGTTGTATAAAGTCGCTTTCCTTCTAGTCAATATTTCCCAATTGCAAGACTGTTATAAAATATTTACATTAGCATGTAGTGGCTATAAAGTATGCCAAAGTGCACTGCCTTGAGAATATATGGTTGTAGCCTGTACCATGCTATTGCACTACATTCAAACCCATATAGTGGACCTACAAAGCCATAAATGAATAATTAATGTTGTATGTTGACCAGCTCTGCGTTCAGGGAGAAATTTAGTTGTAGCAGTTTACATGGCAAACTCTAACCCAACGATCAGAAATGAGGTGTTGGTAGGCAGTTAAAATGCACACAATGCTTAAACAGAGCACCAACAATGTTTTAACCAATGATCTAGCCTATGATAAAATGTTCTAAAGTTTAAACTTGTGGCTAAGAAGTAACTTGGCATAACTTGAATTGATCTATTTCTTAGGTTCTCTTTGGACCATCTAGATTGTGGTAGAAAATGTTAGGAATAGTGCTAATAAGGCTAGAACTCTGAACCAGTGTTGCATAAGACACCTTAGCATAATCAAACTCGAAGCAAAAGGAATAGAGCAGATAATTCCAAGGCAAAATTCTGATCATAGTCTCTTAGGATCTTCAAATAGTTAGAAGTACTTGTGCTATTAGTAATATAAGGGTACTATTGATGTAGGTATGATACTACTATTGATGTTGTCAGTTGAATATATTATTTCTTAGAAGTTAAATAGGAAGAGCATGTGAGAGAGAGTTCCCGTGCATGCGTATTGTTGGGATTTGGTGATTGGAAGTTTGTTGATACAATTGTACCATGATATTGTCTCATCTTAAAATGAGCAGATTCATGAAGGATGTTGATCCAATGACTTTGATGATTCATTATATCTCTGTTATCTAAGAAGATGCATGGAAACTATATGATTATCATTGGATGACTTTGGCACATGAACCAAATAATTAATGACAGGAAACTTAGCAGGTTGCAGATAGATCGATGGTTATGGGCAAGGTCACTTTCTCGACATTCAGAGAGATCTATGGTCAAGCTATGATGATTGGTTTCTGAAGATGTAGCTATTCTATTTCAACATGCTTCCCAAGTTCATTAATTGTATAGTTAAGTCTGCCACATCACAATGATTAAATTTGGCTGAAAGATGTGTCAGTTGAATGTTTTGAACAAACTCTGTAATGGTCTTAGAATTCTGATTGAAGAATGATGTGAACTATATTTACATTGAAAATTGCAGTTTTGTTCTCACTAATCTGTACCTAGGGTCTTGTTTGTTGCCAACCTCAGTGTCTATTAAGTATATGGATGGTGTGAACAATATTTGCAATTAAAATTGCAGTTTTTGAGCCAGTAATTTATACCCAAAAAGTGTCCCAATCTAAAGAATGTAGTCAGTTATATTTTACATACGAGGGTGGATTTTAATTCTATTGATAGCAGATTATCATTATTCTTATTTGAGATACAATAGATTTTCCATTTGGATAGTAGGATTATCTTTCAAATAGTATATTTGTCTTTCTTCATGGAGGAAGTCATAATAACAAATCTCGAGTTTGAGATGTAAATGACTATGAAGCATGGGAATTCAAATTAGGATGTGTTGAAATATCCTATATGTCACGTTAATGATTATTCTATGAGTGGTAGAATTTTCTATTGAAAACACAGATTGAATACCATGGACTTGAGTAAGGCTTACTATGATAGTTGTTTTTAATGATCCTAAATTAAATGAGAAGATCAATTCGTAGAGAATTTGGGATTTTAGAATGGAAGCTTATTTAGTCAATAAAAGACCAGTGAAAATATTAGAATACACTTTTACCATTATTCTAGTGTTGAATAAAAATGCCGTGAAAAATAATGTGTCTCTAGTTTTGGATAAAAGGACCTTCAACTTTCTTCGCAACTTTTGTGGTTACTGGCCACTTGCGAAAGGAGTAGGCATCTTTAGAAATGCAGTGCCATTTAGAAGGGAAATACTAATACCAGCAGGGCAAAGGCAATTATTCCATTCATTTATTTATTTCTCATTTGTCTAGTCATATTGTGAGCTGCAATATATCTATTATATATAAATCTATAATATGGAATATATATGGTATATACTATATATAATATATATATATAGGTATATATATATCATGAAAATTGTTTTAGTACTAGTAAACAATGATTAAATATATAAAACCTTTGACATTTAGAGGACATTTCTCTCAATTTTCAAAAAAAATAGTATGAAAATCATGAGGGAAACAATTTCTGAAATTTTGAGTCTTTTATTTTCAAGTTAACTAATTGGTTTGGAAGATGAAAAGCCAGAAAATTGGAAGAGTGAGACTTTTATATTCACTAAGGTATTTATATGCATGAAACTTATACTAGCACCTCCTAGTGGAATTGATAGTGCAGTAATTAGTTGCTTGCAAATATTTTGGTTTTGGTACCAGCTTATAGCATATCCGAGTTCAAATGCTGTTTTCCATGGTGGACAGTTGAATCTGTTTCGACTCTAATTATTATTAAGGGGTTTCACAAGGTTGTCATATGAGCATATGTGATGCCCATTTTGACTTAAATAGCTACCCATGCTAAGGATCTATTTTGCAGTTCCATGTTATTATGTAATATTGATACATTTGGTTGGACACGTGAAACTACTTATATAAATCAATTGAGAGAATGATATTGATGATGGAAATGGTTGATGTATGGCACTAAATGTATGACTCACTTAGTGGTGAATTATTTAGTGCATGACTTATCATAATTATTTTGTTTCATATATGGCTCAAGTGGATATGATTTGTTTAAATGAATGATTTAGTAAATTTATGATTTATTTCCAATGTGAACTGCAAGATTGACACGTGGATACTGGACTTAATAACATTATGATTATATATCTTGTTGTTATATAAATGCATGAATGAGAGCTAACCCGTAGG
>APFE031318532.1:0-14142 GCA_000404065.3 Pinus taeda
AAAGAAAGATAGATTGACCTGGAAAATACATCTCTATATTTAATGAAAACGACAAAATTTGCTAGGGTTTTGAAGTTCCCCTTAAAATGATGAGTAAACTCAAGATGTCGTAGCTCCTTACCAAAAAGGAAAAGTAGGTCCAGAGTCTTCAGACGATAAAAATCAACGGTGCTTAGCCAGAAAGGACTTCCATTAAAATATACATTTGAATATATATTCGAATTTAACGAAAATTAACACAGAATTGTCCAAAATGTATCTCATAGAGAACATCACAACTTCCATAAAACTTGTTCCTCCTGTGTAGTAAAGGCATCAAGGATTGTACTACTGATAGGAAGAACTAAGCTAGGTAACCCTCCAGTCTTCGAGCCTCAAAAGTCTACAAGGCACCAACAGAACTTCCATAAAACTTGTTCCTCCTGTGTAGTAAAGGCATCAAGGATTGTACTACTGATAGGAAGAACTAAGCTAGGTAACCCTCCAGTCTTCGAGCCTCAGAAGTCTACAAGGCACCAACAGAAACTTAAGTTGCAAAGCAAATAAACTGGAATAACAAAGTGGCCATCATTGTTGAAAGATAGAGCAAAAGGGAATCTTTACCTGGTTCGATAATGGAGACCTCTGAAACAACAACCAGATGCAAGGGAAAATCATAATCGCAGACCTGAGAATCGAACAGCAAACCTTCGGTTACCATGACAGTCCCAGATTGACTTTAAATACTGTTGTTCGTAAATATTAAATAATTATAATAACAATTATAAAACGAGTTTTTGGAAGTTTGGACCAGTTTTGTCCGTAAATAGTAAATAATTGTAATAACAATTATAAAATGAGTATTTCCACGTTTGGACTAGTTCTATGTTTTGTTTGGACAATATTGACATAATAATTAAGTTTTTATAAAATTACAATCATTAGAATTAATTGAAATATAAAGTATTTTTGTATCTTTGACACTGGATGCACTTGTACATAAAAATCTGAAGACATAGTACCATTGTCCTATGATTTTTGAATGCACGGAATATACTGTGAATAACAGGAAATAAACTATGAATAACAGTAATTAAATAAATTATACACATTTGATGCAATTTTGAAACAGGGTAAAAAAGCACTCACCTATGATGGGTTGCGCATAATCATTTAAGCTACATTCTACAACAGTTTCAAAGCTATTTTTTTTGGTATCAATGTTTTATTGATACAGGGATCTCATATTTTTTTAATTGATACAAGAATCCCCATCTGTTTAAAAGAATTGGAGCTTATTTTGTATCAATGTATTATTTATGCATGGATCATGATCAGAATAAAATAATTCGAGATACCACAACTCTGTAAGTTCGATTAATGACATTTAATAATACAGATTTATTACATGTCTTACTATAAGAAGATGGTACGGATGTGCTTGATTGAAACAAATTTTCTTGAAATTTGTAAGACGCTGCAGAAAACATATATAGAATACTCATAAGAATGTGTATTTGGTTTTGTTTTGTTTATTTTAATGGCTAGAATCAATAATGAGATTATAATATTTATAATCACTAAGTGTGAAGAAAACATTTTATCATCCATAAATAAGTGTAAATAAAATGAATTAACGGTTTAAATTATAAATTTCAGAAAATTACTTCAAGGGAATAAGTGTAAATAGAGTTAATTAACGGTTTAAATTATAAATTTGAGAAAATTATTACTTTAAAGAAGCTCTGCATGCATGCACCACGTGCCCCTTCTACATCTAGTCTATAGCATGTAACCCACGTTGCATTTGTATAATTACTTAAGCTTTGCATGCATGCACCACGTGCTCCTTCTACGTCTAGTCTATAGCATGCAACCCACGTTGCATTTGTATGGTCATGACAGGATTAATCAACGGGGCTCCTTCTACGTCTAGTCTATAGCATGCAACCCACGTTGCATTTGTATGGTCATGACAGGATTAATCAACGAGTGAGAAGAGGACAAGGCCCCATCGATCCATAAGAACAAAGACATCAGAAGCCTAAACATGAACAACAGAGGTAACCATCAGCCTGTAACCTTTTGACAGAAGCCTTAACTAATTGATTTTGAGATTGATTTATTGATTGAGGAGTTGGAGGATCGGTATTTTGATAACCCAGAGTTTGTCTTATGCCATTCTGTCTTTAGCATATCTCTCAGCTACTAACGGGGATGATCAACAGGTGTTTCTGTATCAAATGTTATGAGCGGTGAGCATTACGAATGCTTCAATAGCAAATACTTTCTTAAAGTTCCCACCATTAGATTGTTTGCTACAGTTGGTTAAAATCCTTGCCATAGAAAAACTTTAATTGTACAAGTCTAAATTCCCCACCAATTATTTTTTTTAATGTAAAAAATGTTATTTGTTCTACAAGTAAAATTCTGATATTGCAGGCTTTTTTTTATTAATTGTTTTTAAATTATTTCGCTGGATAATTAATCTTTGTAAATTCCTCACGGAAATTTTACTAATATCACTGGAGTTATACTCAAACAAAGCATGACAACATAAATTGGAAATTTAAAAAGTACAACAAAGAAAAAGAATACATTAATTAGGTACTCACATAGGAGTGAGCATAAAAATGATGAACTTGTTTGAAGTTAACAAGAATAAACATCTTGTACTCCAAAAGACTTTGAATTCCGCTACAAATATAGTGTATATATTGTCATTGAAGAAAACCCCAAGGAAAAAAGAAAAACAGCCAAAAAAGAAAGAAGAAGAAAAAAAGAAAAACAGATTAAGAATGATTATTTTTAAAGAAGAAAAAAGAGAAAAAGAAATTACGAATAATTATTTTTATAGCAGTGTATTTTCAGGCTATCGAGGGCAGCGGGCATTTAATGTCATATGATATGCCGTTAACTCTTGCCAAATCTTTTCTCTCCTCAGAAAAGAAGAGTCGGTACTTACCTTACCTTACCCAATTGAATGCATGCGGCAAAATGGTGTGCGAACATCCTTTGGATCTGTATTATCGTCCTTCGTGTTGTTTCACCTTTCCAAATTCATTGCAGACCATTTAAATACCGTGCTGGATAGATTTGACAAACTCCGCATCTGCTATGGAATAAGACGGATAAACAGATAAGAAACAAGTGAGAAAACAGAAACAGTCAGAAATATTAGCTTCTTGTCCTATATTCGCTCTCCATGGCAAACCGTTCTCTTCACCTGTTGCAAAAATGATTAAGCAGCTTAAAACCAGTAAGCCAAGACTGCCAATGAAAATAAAAGCATTATCTTTACGGTGAAAGCCCTTGCGATTTTTCCACGGTTTCACTGGAATAAATAAATAATGAATAAAAACTGTGGAACAACTAGGACTATGCATAGCCATCATCTACCAGGCCGCTTTTCAGTGTACAGTTTTATTAGTAAAAATTATATATATTAAAAAACAAAAGCATACCCACTCATTCATTCTAATGGGTCAAGAATTTCATCTCTATCAATTTTTCTACTTTACATAATAGCCACAAAATAAAATCGCCCACGCAAACCATGCAAAAATGAAATGCGGAGGAGAGAAAAAGATGATGAGATCAAAGCAAAAGCGTACTGGGGAGATTATCTTATATAATCTATGTTAGCTTTTCGGGAGGAGAGTGGGAATGCATCAACATCCCACTTTCAGTTTGAGTTCGCAAGAGAAAAAAATAAATTGAATTCCTATGCTTTAGTAAATATTGCAGAAATCTGGTTTTTTTTTTTTCCAACCTCTGTCTGGGTTTGTTTAATTTTAACATATAACATATATTTCATGTTTAGAAACCCTTCCCGCGTGAAAAAAGTAGAACCCAGCTGTGAAAGCCTTTGCTTTTGAAATATTACACGGACATGGTTTTTATTTGCGACCTTGGCGATCTCTGTCCGGCCTACTTTGATGTTAATATATCTGTCCGGCCTAGTTTGATGTTAATATATTTTCATAACCCTTTCGTGAAAAATAAAAAAAATGAAAATAGATGTTAGTGGTGAGTGATTTAGCCAATGAGGTTAAAGAAGAGTGGTTTTTTTTTTCTAATCCAAATTAAAAATATGTGTTTATTATGGAAATGACAGTGTGTTTATTATGGAAATGACAGTGGTTTATTTACAGATGCTACAGGTTAAAGAAGATTGGGTTTTTCTTTTTCCAATCCAAATTAAAAGTATGTGTTTATTATGGAAATGACAGTGGTTTATTTACAGGTGATAGTGGTTGGAGATTTAGCCCGGAGGTTGAAGAAGAGTGGGTTCTATTAAATATATGTGTATTATGGAAACGATATGGTTTTTATTACATATTTATGTTATATATATATATATATATATATATATATATATATATAATATATATTAATTAATTAGATTTATGATTAAAATACAAATATAATTTTTAAAATTTAAATTAATTATTAAAAAATAAATTTATAAATTGTAATAAAGTGTTTTTTTTGAAATTTTGTTTGAGTTAATTGAATTATAATAGATGGTAGAGATATTTGTTATTCTTAAATAAATAATGGGTAAAGTTAGTCCATGAATAATGGAAAGTTTTTAGTTAATATTGGTGATTAGTTAGTTTTGTGTTAAGTTAGCTAATAATCATTATTATGGTATGTAGCAATCACTATGACATAATAATCTTAGTACACTGATCTTACAAAATGTAAATATACTTAATATTGGTGATTTGTTGGTTTTGTCTTAAGTTAACTAATAGTCTAAACTAATATATCCTAGTACAATGATCTTACAAATTGTAAATAGACTGAACATTGGTGATTATTGGTTTTGTCTTAAGTTAGCTAATAGTCTAAACTATTATTGTATAATATGGCAATCAGTATGGCATAATAATCACAATATATTGATCATTAATCTTACATGATGTAAATATAATCTATAAGAAAATAAATAACAATAAAACTTGACAAATGAAATATTAGGCTAGTTAGTGTTGTTTTATTAACTGCATTAATATGTGCTTTATGTGATTTTAATTCATTAAATTTATGTTTAATGAAAAGTTAGGCTAGTTAATGTTGTTTTATTAATTGACTTGATATATGCTTTATGTTATTCTAATTCATTGTATTTATGTTTATGTATTAAGATGTTATGCACTTCTGATTTCTTAAATCAATATCATGCCATTCTAATTTCCTAAATCAATACCATTTTACATATGGAAAAAAAAACCTAACATCAAAATCTCTTTAGTAAAATTTAATATTATCCCATTCCTAAATAATTGTTTTACTTTCTTAAACTATAAAGTAAATTTCTATAATAACTATGACTATTATCTTTTTAGTCAAACTTATTTAATATGACTATTATCCATTGAGCAAAACTTCTTCAAACCTATCTTCTGCGCGGTTAGGGACTTACCTAAATAAAAACTAAAAAATGCAAACCCCACAAACAATCATTCACTGATATCATACATACCTGGGCCAACTCCGGCCAAAATGAGTGAAAATACTTCACATAAACCACGAAGATGTCGTGATCTCGTACCCTCTGCTCACTTTATAAGTACAAAAAAGCCATCGTGCCCTCTTTTTTCTGCAAGAGGCCAAACTAAGTATGCTTCCTTTCGCGATTCGAGTGCCCAAACCAGTAAGTATTCTTCGTCCATTCTCCTACAATTCAAAACATTCGTGAAAGGCAAAGATAGATATATAATCACGTTTTTTCAAATAAAACGAATCAAACCTGAGCTGTATCATCTTCATTTCGTCGTGGCGAGCCCCCATCTTTCCCTTTTCCCCTGTTTTGAATAATTAAACAATAAGAAAGCGAATGCCAAAAAAAAATAAAAATGAAACTGTAGATGGTCGACATCGACTATTGGAAATTATCGCCGTCTTATGCCAAAAAAAAATTAAAACCATGTGAAATAATAAGTAAAGACGGTTTTACAGCAACGGCAAAACAGCTACCGCTCCCTGCAACAACAAAATAAGGTAAAAATGCCATGGTGCATACATACAAGGCAATACTAAACAAATTAATCAATTAGTGTTAACCCTCATCTTCTACCGGGTTACCTGCTTATTTAGGCATTCTCATCTACCTGTTTACCTGGGCCATCCATGAATCTAGGTTCATCTACCTGTTTACCTGGGCCATCCATGAATATAGGTTCTGGACATTCAACTGATGGCATTGAGCAAAATCACTCGTATGTTAAAAAGAAAGGATGGGATTGATAAAATTTGCACAGAGCGAACCGGAAATGACCGAAAGATTTTTCCATTTGAGAAAAGAAGAATCGATACTCGCATTACCTAATTAAATGAATGTCGCAAATTGGTGTACGAATATCCTTTTGCACGCGTATAAAATAACACATGAAAATGCACTAAAATGAAAATACACTGAAACAAAATAAGACGATATTTATAATAAGACGATATTTATACAAAGTGTGGCTTCAATGGGGACTCTAGTTTCAATACAGTGCTGATAATAAAGATCAATGTACTTGATATCAAGTATCTTCAAGCTTGCCTCGTAGCATGCTGGAATATATGTAAAATCTGGTTATCTTCAAGCTTGCTTCGTAGCACGCTGGAACATATTGCGAGATCTGGTTAAAGAACCAACACGAACATATTTAACCAACATGAACATATTCCGGATCTGGTTGAAGAACGAACCAACACGAACATATTCCGGATCTGGTTGAAGAACCAACACTAACATACGACCAATTTGAAGAACGATGTATTTTCAATCTACAAAATAGAGATGAAGGAACGAAGAGGAGGTAGGATGAAAAGGGGACATGAGATAGACTAGGTAACAAGTGGCGAGAAAAAAGCTACAGGTGGCTTACAAAAACTTTGCATAAAAATAATTTATTTGTCTTAACATTCTTAAATTTGCATAAGATGAGATAACTTGCTCCGACATTTGTTTGGGAAAACTTTAAGATAAAACGAGGAAACGAGTTACTCTAAGTTTTCAAAGAAGTATATAAGCTTGACTCTAAACTCTTTACCCTAAGTTTTCAAAAAAGCCCGGCAATAAGAGGTCGAAATATAAACTTTGGATAAAAATTTATTGACCAGGAAATTTTATTTCAAACATTGGCTTAAACCTGACATGTACCAGAAATTTTACTCGGTCAAAGCAAATTAATAGCTGGTCAACGATCTATTGATTGCTATATTAGTCCCAAGCAAGGACTAATAATAAGTTTAGTAAAAAGCGATCATTCACAAAATAATAATAATAGGTTTAATAAAGATATATAATTATTTCTTTATCAAACTGACCTGCATTATAACGAGCATTGATTGATATATAATATATTAAAATATAATAAGTTTGAATAAAGATATATTAATTATTTCTTTATCAAAGACTGACATGCATTATAACGAGGATTGATTGATAATATAATAATATATGGTAGAGGTTAAATCATTTTATTTATAACTTTATATATTATAAATAAAATTTATAAATAAAATTCGTTTTAATTTATAATTTTTTACACTTAAAAAAATATTTTAATTAAAACTAAAAAACAGTTTAGCATTTATATATTTAATTATGGATTTATTAATAGATATATATATTATTGATTGAGTCTTTATTTATTAATAATTAAAAGATTATAAAAATTATTTAAATAAAAAATAAATTTTGAGTTTAATATTGTTATTTATTTATATATTAAAATATTTATTGATATCAGTTTTTTATTTTTAAATAAATAAATAAGAACTATAAAAATACTAAAAAAAATGGAATTTAATATATCGCTATTTATTTTGTTTAGATGTTTTTAGTAATGAAAAATTAAGTAGATTTGGTGAACAACAAATATTATCACAAAATTAAATGATTATATTAATTAAATTATATTTTAAAAAAAAAATGTGTATATATAAAACTTAAAAAAAATGCAAATAATAAAGTTTTAAAATAAAAATTAAAAAAAAAAATTATAATTAACCTTACAACAATATTAATAAATCTACAATATATTATTTTTTAATATAATATCAATTTATATTCATCTTAACTATTTTTATAGTATATCAATCTATATTCATCTTAACTCAAATTTCCTAATACAAAATTTGATTAAATCCCAAAAATATAACCCATCAAACACGTCACTCATCTCCCTACTAAATAAATCATACTAAATGAACCAGAAAACTATCCGTTTCTAGCATCACCAACATGTATTTCTAATTGCTTTCATACGCGGCACATGCATTTCGAATCACTTTTATTTTAAAGGAGCCAACACTGGTTTTAATAAAATCAATATCATTGAAGTATTAATATTTAATGAAATCTTTTGGACAAGTTTGCATATATATATTTTTTTAATTCATTCTTAAATTCAGTGTAGGGATATTTGATATTTATTGATATAAAAATTGGTATTGCATTTAATTTTTGTTATTATATTTTTGTTTGAAATTCACCATTTATTTTTATTATAAATGTTATTTTCTTTGTATTAATATTATTAGATTTTATAAAAAATAATGCTTTTTTATTATAATAATTTAGAATTTAAAAATAAAAAAAAGGTAAATAAATAAATAAATTAGTGAAAGGGTATGAATGTAATAGTAAAAATTAAATATAATTGTGTTTTAATGATAATTATGAAAATAAACAATAAATATTTACTAAACCAAGGAAATGAAGTTATTTTCTTTGAACATGTTCATATATACTATTTCCTAAAAATTAACTAAACATACTCACCAATTTCTATTTTTTCTATTTTAAGAGTATTCCAAAATATATAGAATCTCATTAATTTCCTTTATTAGTGGCCAACATTTTCTTAAATGTATTTAAAATCATTGGAAATTTAAATATTATTATTATTATTTTGTGAATAGGCGTTTTCTCTATTAAACTAATAGCAAATTACATAATATCAAAATTCTTTGGCCATGGTTCATCCAAAATGTCCATATACTAACCGGATACATAAAAAGGTCTATTGACCAAGACTGCATTATGCAATATATTATGTCATGGTACTAGTAAATTCCAATTGATGTAGAAAATCCATAAGTTAATTGAAATCATTAAGAGGGAATGGGAGTATAAATAGTTATTAGAATGGATGGATTGACTAGAGGTGAAGGATTTGGCTTGTTACAGAGTTTCTCCTCAACGCTAGCCAATAATTCATGTTCTCCCACCCTTAGTGGGGTTTATCGATCATTATTTATTATATTCATAAGTCTCAGTCTCTAGTCCTCCCATAAGTGATTGTTTTGGTTTGCTAAAAGATGAAGGTGAATGTCATTACATCCCAAGATGGCCAAAAGATTTGTTGACTTATCACTTGTTCTCCTGATGTGAGAGGGAATAATGATTAGAATCATATGGGTCATACGGTTAGTATGTGTGATATATTTTTCTAATCTCTAGATGTGGAATTATTTTTTTCTAGAGATTATGGAAAATTATGGCATGCAAAGCTTTAATTTTCCAATCTGATGATGATAAAGGGTGGAATATTTTTGTTTCATAGATATTTTCAATTCTTTTTCCTAGATTACCTCCCCTTTCAATGAACTATTATTAAAGATGTGATTGTTCCTATCCTTCCATATGTTCCATAGCAAAAACTCTAGAATGAAGGTTCAAGCTTGATTTATAATAGGATTCTTTGTCACAGATGATCTCCAACCTTTAATCATTTCTATGATACCATTCATATTCACGTTTTACTATCTAAATAAGATGAAGAGTTGAGACCATATAGTTTCAAAAAAATCATAGATACTGAGCAAGTGCTCCATGTCTTCTGCATCTATTCTACAAAGAAAATATAAGGAAGGGCCTTTGAATCATCTATAGATGAATTTATCTCGTTAAAGGGATTTTTTTAATGTAATAACAACCAAATAAAACAAGTAATTTTGGGCCATATGTTCTAATCCAAAGCCAATTTCTAGATGAATTGATGAGGAAAATTGGTGTGATTTGTAGCTAGTGGATATGCCTCTTTGATTGTGAACATACCCTTATGGTTATATTACCATGTGAGTTTATCTTATCCTTTGTAAAGTGGGATCACTGTTTTTGTGAAGTTCTTCCATTAATTTGTCTACATTAGCTTCATCAAGAGTTTGAGGCCATCTTTCCTTTTCTTTTCCATTCTCTTGACAAGGTGCACTTTGTTGTCTAGTTCTAATAATTTTATATCATCAATACACCTCTAGATTTCATAATCTCTTATGTAGAAAGAAATTATTCCCTACCACCAAGCTTTGGATACTACTACCATGAGTTTGCTCAAAACAAGGCATCCTTTCCCTCTCAGACTTTCCTAAAATAAAATTGTTATACGATGAATTTATTAGTGCTAGAAAAATTCCAAATTAAATATTCTTGAATAAGGTTTTGAGCTCTCAGTTGTTTTTTCCATGATTGAGAGGGGATGCATTTCCTACTCCAAAGTTTTCTTCATAACTCCTGGCCACCTTGTATTCACCTCCACCAGAATTTTTCCTCCAAAACATTAATTAGAATTTTTGGGTCACAAAGACCAAGACCTCTTACCATTTTGTGAAGAGATAATTTACCCCATGCTACAAGAGTCCATCTTCTTTCCTCCATAACCCCTCCCTAGATAAAGGATTTGTATATAATATTGATGGATCTAAGGATTGCTTTCAGCACCACCAACACAAAGAGGAGACACATCAGACGTGACTACAAGAATAATTTAACAAGACTAATATTCTAAAAGAAATTAGAGATATAAAGGTACAATGATCCAATTTTTGGATATTTTTTAGACTAATTCCTTCCATTGAATAATTCTAAGGGAGTTTCTAGCAAGGGTGCCCCCATATATTTAGTAGGGAGAGAAATACAATAAAAACCAAACAAATAGGCTAGGTTACTTTGAATTTCTAAATTAGTATTAAAGCAATAAATTTGAGATTTAATCACGTTAATGGATGTAGATGAAGCCTCCATGAAGTGATCTAAAATATATTTTAGAG
Organism: Pinus taeda; assembly: GCA_000404065.3. Taxonomy (NCBI): domain Eukaryota; kingdom Viridiplantae; phylum Streptophyta; class Pinopsida; order Pinales; family Pinaceae; genus Pinus; species Pinus taeda. Next base: position 11,032 of record APFE031318532.1, read on the forward strand.
ATATAGGTTTTCTTACTATAACAACTCCCATTAGCATCGTATCACCAATAAAATATTGATGGGATATGGAAAGATCATAACCATAAAGTCTTAATATTTTTATCTTTTCTTGTGCTATGGTTTCCTTGGTGGTGCATCCCAACCCTTCTGTACTAAAAAGAAATAATAATGGTTAAAGAGGGTCACCTTGTTGAATGCAATGTGAATTCTTGAACATTGAGGAAGGAGGTCCATTAAGGATATCTAAGAAGAGAGGTGTTACAAACAAAGCTCCTAACCGGTAAATCCCACTACTTGAAAGGACAACGTCTATTAAAACATGAGATATAAGCCCAACTAATTCTATGGAAGTCCCCAAACAAGTGAAGCTTAATTAGCATTCCTACCTTGGGCTACTACCATTCCATCCAAGTTTTGTCTTCCCTCCACGTAACTGGTCTAGTCCACTGAAATTAGATTTGTTAGGAGTGGCTTTAGATTATTTTAAATGAATTTTTAATTTTCTTGAGGTTATTCATATGAAGCGACCAGGATCCTAGGCCTTATCAAAATTTGGCATTAGTGTTAATAACATGGCATTCAAGGCTAGAAACAAAGACCACATATTGCAAGATTCCTCGACTAGGCCATTGATCTATTTTCCAATCAAGTGCTAACAATCATAGAAAGATTCTATGTTGAACCCCTATATACCTAGCACTTTTCTTTTAGGCATGGAAATTCCCATATCTTTGACTTTGACATAACATACCTATCACATTAAGGAAGCATTATTACTTGGTTAAACCAGCACTAGGATGTTTTATGTGATCTTCTAAATTACTCTCCCTTGAAATTGATTTAGTGCAACTAAAGATATCCATAATATATAACCAATTCTTGCTCCATCTCTTTATTATTTGTGAGTTTTTTCCCTCTTCATCGTTGAGAAAAAAGATCATATTATGATGTTAACATTTTATCATCGATTTATGAAAAACAAATTGTTCTTCTCCTCTTCTCAAAGTTCATGGATTCTAGACTTTTCCCTCCATGATATTTCCTCCTATTTCCTTATGTCCTATAATTTTTAGAGTAGTTATCCCTGCATTACATCCACATCCTTTTTCCTTCCCTCTAGTATTATTGGTTTTTGAAGCTCTTGCATATATACCTCCATCACGTTTTTTGCTTGGAAAATATTTCCAAAATGCTTTTCGTTCCATTTTTTTATATTTTACTTGAGAATAATGAGTTTTTATTCAAACTTGGCCTATTGGAGGGACACAAACTTGAATATCCTCCTACCATACCTATGTCTTCTCAACAAAGGATGGAAATTTAAGCCAAAAAATCTCAAATTTGAAATACCTATTCTTAGGGGTAGCTTTGATATTGATTTCTAAACAATTTGTCTAGCAACATAGACCTATATAAGGAAGAGTATAGGCTTCTAGGAAGACATCCACTTCTAATAAAGATCATGAGACAAAAAGTATATCCAAGTGCAAGGCTATTTAGTTCTTACCGTTGTTACACTTGTTCCAAGTGAATACTCCATAATTGTTTCCATGTTGGCCAACTTCATTTTTGGCATCAATTGTTTGAATCTTTTGGATTCTATTTCCAAGCAATTAATACCTCATTTTTTTCCCTCCAGTGATGTCATCGTGTTGAAGTCTCTACTTGGAATCCATAGCTTATTTTGGTGAAGGTCTCTTATGCTAACCATGTTTTTAATAAAGCATGCCATTTTGTTCACCATATTTGGCCCATAGACTATTGTTATGCATAGTGCTTGTTTTGACCCTAGGTAGTAGAATCTACCAGATATTATCCTTGGGATAGCCATCTAGTCCGCAAAATTGCACTCTCTTTTTTATTCCATAAGATAGCTAGCCCCATGATTATCCTATAGCATTTAGTGTTATGATTTAACATCCTATCCAAAAATGAAAGGCTATTGATATAACTTTATCACTATCACATTTAGTCTCCAATAACATTAATATTGTAGGGAATTCCCACAGATTCTCTCTTTGAGAATCCTTCGTTTTCCTTGATAGTTAAGACATTTTATAATCCATGGAATTATATTCATTAGGAAGGATGTTGGGAATAGGAAAACACCTCCATTAAAAGTTTCACTTGTCCATAATTAACAAGTACATCCCCATCTCCCGTGCTAACCCTTTTTACTTATCCTTCCCCTCTTTTTGTGTTTCGTTGCTTGCTTATGCTATCTTTGAATATTTTTGTTTGGATGCCAAGAATTTCTAGGGATGAATTTTCTCCCTTCGAAGTCACATTCTTTTTATTTTTTAGTCATAGATTTTTTTTTCTAAACAGCGTTTTTGGTAGATTTGGCATCTTTCCTAGGTACTTACCCGCCCATTCTTCAATGAGATCTGAGAGTGCAATTTCATTGATATTCATGTCCTATGTCCCATTAACATTCCTTGTTCCTTGTACATGTGGCATAACAATTTCCTTGAACGGTGCATTCTTTGTGGATTCCTCTAACAATCTTCTCTTATGATATTCCACCTCTAGTTTTCCATTTCCCTTCTCTTGATCTATTTCTTGAAGATGTACCTAATCTATAATTTCGTTCTCTTCTCTAGTCAATGCCTCATAATAGTTTTTTGAATAAATGGGATCCTATGCTACTGTTGCATTTTGTACTCAAGGGTTTTTCCGACAAGGTTAGAATTTTTTGAAAACCCTCATAATACAAGTTCTACTAATTTTCTTTTTTCCTCTATGAGATTCATGGGACGATTTCTTAAGAGATGTCCATATTCATGGAATCTGCAACATCTAAATAGTACATGCTCATAATCCAAACGTTGTTTCCTAACCTCATCATGGTAAGAGATTTCAATTGATTTCGAAAGTGGCTAGGGGATCTTTATATACAAACATATCCTTGCATATCAAATGTGACATCCTCACTTGGTAAATTTAGATATTTTCCCAAAATCGCTAATCACATATATAATACCTTCTAATATTTCTTCCTACCTAAATTCTTTTCAAAGAGAAAATAGGTGAACCCAAATTAGGGCCACTGGAAATTTTTCCTTTTCTAGCTTGCACCATTCTTCCCAAAATTTCATGAATAAAACCACA
>APFE031318534.1:0-103330 GCA_000404065.3 Pinus taeda
TAGTCAATACATATTCTCCCATGGATAGCTTGATATTATGGCACTTTCCAAAGCAATTTATCATTCCTCCATTTGCAATCATCACTTGACACTCTGGTATTGGATATAGGAAGAAATTCAATTCTTTTGCTACCTTACAATGAATAAAATTATGGGTACTTCCTGAATCAATCAATACTATTACCTTTTTCTTCTTGATTTGTCCTTCTATCTTGATGGTTTGAGGAGTGGTGGTAATTCCATCCAATGCATTACAAGATATGGTCGGATTCATTTCTTCTTTATCTAGGCTTTGTTCTTGGAGTATATCCTCTTCCTTTGACCTTTCTTGCTCCTTTTCTTCTCAGCACACTTATGACCTTTACTGTATTTGCTATCACAACTGTAACAAAGCCCTTTTTCTCTTTTTTCTTCCAATTGTTGTGGTGTCAACCTTATAGGTTGTGGAAGGCTAGGGGTAACAACACTTCCATCTTTATAGTTGTGACTGGTATGCTTCCTGGTTGCCATAATTTTGCTTTCCGTTTTTCTTGCTAACCTGAATGCCTTCTCTAATAAATCAAGTTCCCAAAGGCGAACATCATGGTGGATATTATCCTTTAAAGTCCCTATGAACACATCAATCCTATGCTCCTCTAGAATATTTTTACCCTTATGTTCAATTTTTGGAACTCCTTAATATGCTCCATTATTGAACCCTTTTGTTTGAGACTTATCAATTGGTTAAAAAAAGTGTTGCTTTTTGTATCCTCATAATGTGTTGTCAATTCTTCTGTAAAAATTATGAGAGCAAAGCCATTGATACCATACAAACTGATTTGGTTCCAAATATAAAGTTGCAATACGTACCTTTTGTGTGTTTTGCACATTATTGAGATCGAAGAACTGCTCCATCTGTAATATCCATGTGGCAGGATCCTTGCCATCAAACTTCCTCATATCGATTTTTGGAATATGGTGAGTGTTCGATCCAACATTAGAGTCTAAGGAATCATGATTAACATTTCTTTTGTTCTCATCATGAGTTTCCTTTAGTACCCTTTCACCCTTATTGACCATTTCTTGTAGCAACTTATTCATATTTATCTTCAATTCTTCCATCTTATCATCCATGCCATCAATTTTAGCTTCTATGCCTTTCTTTAAACCATCCATCTTAGCTTCTACATCTTTCCTTAAACAATCCATCTTAGCTTCTACACCTTTCTTTAAACCATCCATCTTAGCTTCTACATCTTTCTTCTTATATTTTGTTACTTTTTGTGCAAGTGACACTTGTTGCACTTGGTCTCATGATTTTGATATATCATGTTGCATTTCTTCCTCTTCTTCATGAGTCATGCTAGAGCTTTCAGGTTGCTTACTAGGTTTTTTCATTTTCTTTCCTTGGGGCATCAATTGCTGATAATAATGCTTTACTATGCCCTTTGAATTCCTTCAAACTAATTTTTCAAACCAAGCTTAAGCAAAAATTTAAAAAAAACTATACACCTTTTTTCGCTTTGTAGGAGCTTGATATTGAATCTGATGTATCTCTGTAATTTCGGTTTATCCAATTCTAAAATTGTGACCTGTAGTAGCCCTTTGTGTCCTCTTTCCAATGCCACCAGTCTGATCCAAATTGGATTCTCCAAGAAAGAGTTCTGCGCAATCTCCCAAGATGACCTGATTATAGACCTTTCCAGAAGAGAGAATTTGTATGAAGTGCCACGTGTCACTGTTTCAACCTATGGCACTGAAAAATATATACAAGAAACTACAATCCGTCCTCTTTCTACACCTTCTTACAAAATTTCAATCCGATGCTCAGAGAGAAGGTTATGACGATTTTCCCTAGGTCACCTGTTTGGAATGTAATTCAGGAGTCTGCAAAAAGACCAAATTCCTCATATCATATCTCCGCAAATATAAAGCAAAAATCTCTAAAATTTGGACCCAAGGTTTAGTGTGATTTTGTCTCAAATGGGTTTTTCTTCACTTCTGAAACGTCGTAGAAAAAAAGTTATATCAAAAATGCCACAATGACCTATTTGGAGCAACGAAACCCTAGAATCCAAAACTCTGATACCAAATGTTGTGAAACCAGCTCACAAAAAAGATAGAAAAGAGAGATCAACGCCTTAGAATTCAGCCTCTTCGAGGGGGCAACCTCCTTCACATTACACAAATGAAAAATTATTGGATGATTCGAATGACAAAACCTCCTTTCTATATATAGAAGTCTATGGAGTCACAATATAACCCAGCCAACCTAACAATAATAATATAAATCCATAAAAATAACAATAGAGGGATTATATGGGGCACGGTAATAAAAATATGGGGACAATAGGGGTTCAACAATATTAATAAGGGATAAGCTACAATAGTAATGGGGTAATCACTAGTATTATAGGGACCTAACATTTTTCAATGTTTTCAGGTTGACCCAATCAAGAAGAGAAGGACAAGAGAAAAATATAAACAAGAAAACCTAAATTAGAGGTCTCTATATGCTTCTCTGAAGGAAAAACCTATCCTACTCTCAATAAGTCAGGATCCCTCAACTACCCATAAATAAATAAGTGGCAATGCGTAGTCCTCTTTAAATAAATAAATAAAGACAAAAGAAGAGAAAGGCTTCCTTCATAGAGAGGTGAAGCAAGAAACTTTGTCGAGGTACTATCTAGGCTCACTAGCAGTGGATCAATGTTTGTGTTCTTGAAGTGACTCCATTGGGGTACTTTCTAAGCTTGTTGGCAGCGGAGAAACACTAGAGATGAAAAGCTACACTCTAAAAATCTAAAGCCCACAAACTTCATTACCCTTTCCTGATTCGAAACATTTTGTAATCAATGACCTTATGTTTTTGTTTAATTGAGTAAAGGAGCAAAGGGGGCTATGTTTATGCACAGGGTTAATGGGGAATCCATTGTAATCTCAATGATGAATCAATAATCCCTGAAGAAATATACCTTGCAATAAATAATTGAACAAGGCATAGAAGCTCGGGTTATACTAGTGTGTCGCCAAGTGTTGTCGTTGCAACAAACACCCTCCAATTGTTTTCCTACAATTGAATTTTGGAGCCTACTGTGGATCTCACGATCAGTCATTCTGTATTCACTTCTTGGTCAGCTAATGCTCCCTTCTTGGATTAGAAGTGCTGAAGTCACTTGCTCACACATGCTCAGTTTGTAACAAGTGAATGAGCACATTATTTTTCATGATATTAAACAAGCATAACACAGTCCATCAAGACTGTGACTATGCAATTTCCAATCCATTTCGACAGTTTCTCACTTCTAGCTATGTTTGTACTTCTATTTCGGTGAGTTTTGTAAATTATTGCCTCATGTACCTTTGTTTTTGTGAGTGTTGTTTTCATGTTTTTGTCTATTTGTTTTTCTTTCTTTCATTTTAATAAGTGTCGTTTTCATGTTATCTTCACCCCAACATGTCTTTTATTCACCATCATTCATAGATTGCAACTGTCGTTTACAATTTTATTTTCATATAGCAAGTGTTGTCTTTTGGCGTGGGAATTTCCACGTATCATGTAAAGTGGAGTTTTGGTTTGATTCAAGGGGAAATGTTTGTGATAATGAATTGCTCTTATCATGTAGACATGTTCCATACTCATTTCCAAAGTTTCTCGCATTGTTGCAAAAATGTCGTCATTGTCGTTGAAAAGTGTATCTTTAGTGTCGCACTTAGAATGGTTGTCATAATGTTGTTGCATTGAGGAAAGAATATTTTTCATGTGTTCTGAGTGTCTCGTTTTGTGTCATCAAGTGAACTAAGTGTGTGATCATGCTCAAGTCTTGCTTTTATTCAACTTCCTTGATGAGTCCCATTTTGCTCACTTCTTGATAGCCTCCTAAGACCTTTCCACCCCCATTTTTGAACTCTTTTTTATTCGTAACTAATCCTATTTCGCCTATATTACCTAATTTCTTACCAAAAGGGTGTTGAGTGCTCACGGTATACAAATTATCTTTAAAATTATTATTTTACCTTGTTCTTAAGTATTTCCTGAAGTTAACCATTTCCTAATTGAATTATCAATTTTGACTGATCGAAATATTATGCAGATTAGTCACAATTTGAAGCAACTCCGTGATTTCCTACATACAGATATGGTTGTCAATTTCCTACAGACACTCCGTTATTTCCTGTAGATGTGGATTTCCCGTAACCACCCAAATTTCCTGCACCAGAATCAGTGGTTGGATATATTCCACTTAGTTTCAAGAATAACAAGAACATGGGTTTTATGAGGAAATCCTTCTACATGGATGTTGTCCTATTGGATGCCTTGAATTTATCATTGAAACTTCCCAGATCTTCAGTCCTCTTCTCGATGGTCATATTTGCAAAAAATCTCCAAGCGATGTAACAAAATTAGTTTGATCCATGCTTCCAGTCATGGATCAAAATCAGCAGATCTATTTTGTCATTATGTTTAGTTATTGATAGCAAGTAGTTACAGCATAGGAGTTTTCCTAATGTAGGCAAACATATGCCATTGAACTTGTATAAATTTCAGTATGTTTCATTTGCAATGGTGTTGGTTAGTCGAACATATTATACTTGTATATATTTGTAATCCTTTTCAGATTAACAGAAAGTTATGTGTTATGTTAATCTCCTGGTGTAAATTCCTTTAATAGTATAGGGGTTTTGAGTGAGGGAGGGCCCCATTTTCTAACAACTCCATTAGTTACAGTATTTGTATTTCTGTTGATTATTTTTATGCATCAGTAAGTTATTTTCATAGCTAGTGTTTCTCTTTTCTGAACTTTAGCAGCATATGTGAAATGGTTGAATGGAGAATTTTAATTGATGAATGTGTTGGAATAATTTAATCAGGTTTTATCTTCTTGATTTTTATGACTGTTTGTTTGGTCTTTTATCTTTTATGATCAACATCAGGAATATCAAGAGTTGTAGAATGATGAACAAATCCACTCAATATCCTTTGCTTCCAAGTGTTGATGTAGAAAAGAGACATTAGAGTTGTGTGTATGAATGGTTTAATTAGAAAAGCACTTAAGGTATTAGCCTGCATATATCTTGCTCAGCATCTCATAAGCTTACCTACCCTTGGTTGATGATTTATCTATGTCAAATTATAATTCTATAATTTGCCCAAACATTTTTGCACCGTTCCCAGGGAGGTGCTAAGGGATGATACTAAAAGTGTTTTAGTATGATTTCTTTTTGTTTGAGTTTTTTAGGACTAGGTAATTTGAAGTGGTAAGATGTGGGGTAAGGCCTACACACATGTAGAGATCATAATTCACCAAAGCCATGTCTTGATTGTCTGGTAAGTAGAAGTTTTGAATTTTTTTAGGGGCCAATATAAATTTTCAAGAATATTTGGTGGTGGTGTGAGCACCACTTCATTCATTAATAAACAGGAAGGGAAAAAGAAACTTGCAAAGAAAAGTGAGAATATGAAACAATAGCTAATAGTTCTAAATAGGGATCGACAACTAATCCTAAGCAAAGCAATACCCCCACAGTGGAGAAGAATCTTTCTGATAGAGAATCCTCTGTTGTTGCTCATCACCAATGTCCTCTCACTAGGAGGACATCGTATTTGCTTAGTGGTTAACTATTGGGCCTTGAAATTGTCATTCTCTTCCATTACATTTTCACTTATATTTCCATATTGTCACTTTCACTCCACCTCTATTTCATTACATTTACCTTAGCATTATCATTATTGGGTCACATTTATGTTTTTCCAAACTGTATTAATTCTTAGCATTTTTAAGTGAATTTATGGTTAAAAATTAGAAAATAATGTGCATATGTTTATACCTAACAAGCGGTATGAGATTGTTGACATGTTTAGGTCAAAAGGAAGCTTCTAAAAGACCCTTATGTGGCGTCCCAAAACCAAATTCGAATTTGAGTGGAGAAGATCATGGGATCATGAGGATATGTGTCTCATCTCCTATTTGTATTGAAACTCTAAGAAGACATGTGTCTTATCATTTCCTATTTTGATTGTAACTCTAGATATATGGGGAGAGATTCATGGACTCTCATTAATGAGATAGCTTCTCATATTTTTGTATAATAGGGGAAGTTTTCTCCTATAATTTTCATGTGTAAGATTGGAGTTATGCTCAAGATTTGAATATAGAATTAGATTTTGGCACCTTACTCTTGAATGTTCCTTCATTTTGACTTGGTATTTCTTACATATGGAGCATCTTGATTTACCATCTCTTACAATTTTAGATCAGCTACATAAAATGTGTGAGATTTAATTTCTTTTATAGATTAAAGTTCATTTTCTTTCTTAGTATTAGTTTTATAATCACTGTGTAATCTTTGCTTTTCTAAAAACATTTCGATAGGAAAGATTTATGTATTTTCCAATTGGATTAAGTTTGAGGCAATGTTGGCATTATGTTTCTGGTATGGTTATATGTTACAGATGTTGTACTTGATGGCAACACCCATGGCAAGGGCTCTCAATTTGATTAAAATTAAGAAGTACGCAGGAGAACAGTTCAGAAGATGCATACCTGTAGGTACGCTGTGTAGGGACCGTGTCCAGACATGCAGGTTACCCATTCATGAGGTGCGTACCCCCAGTGCACACACTTCAAGGCAGTAAAGCGCGCACACGTGGGGTTCCTTATGTTTAACCTTGGTATTTAGCCGACGGTATTGTGTTATCATGGTTCTGGCTCGTGGTATTCTTTTATTTTATTATTATTATTGAGCCCCATGATCCTTGATTTGAGGAAGAGCTTGCCTATATAAAGCAAAGGAGATCATTTGGCTTAGTATGCTTTTGGGTTGAATATCTTAAGATCTGATCTATTGGGTTATTGTTTCAAAAGGCTTGATCTATATGAAAGTGAAAGTGGAAAGCGAATCTGTAAAGGGTGATCTCCCGAGCGCTTGATCAGATCTAGGCATCCGTCTAACTGTAGCTCACCTGTGATCTGCAAATTCAGCCCTAATCTGAGGTACACAGGTATTTAACCGTGCCTCTGCGTGGGTATGTAGAGCAGAAGAAGGCGAGCTGCGCAGGTACGCAGAGCAGACGAAGGGTGACTGCGTGGGTACATAGAGAAGAAACAGGAGAACTGCGTGGGTACGCCGAGCAGTAGTGGTTCAGGTGCGTGCCTACTGTAACAGTACGCAGCGCGATAGTTCTTTTGGGTATGTGCCTACTGTGGCAGTACGCGGCGCGATATTGCATTTGGGTGCGTATTGTACGCAGCGTGACAGAAGAAGCAGTGCGTGGGCACGTAGTGCAGCAGAAGGAGATCTGCGGGTATATGCAGAGAAGCAGAGGGTGAAGTACGTACCAGCGCAGGCCAAAGAAAGGAAAGTTGCGTATCTGTTTCAGGACTATCGATTGACTGAATTTTTCTGTTGATAAGGTGTTCTGGGTTCAGTTCTATTATATTGATCTGGTTACTACAGCTGACTGTAATTTATATGTACTTGATGATCATTTCATGTATATGGATCCAGTTTGAAAATTTATGAAAAGTGGTCCTTGTAAGAAAAGAAGTAGGGGGTTGTAGCTCCCTTCCAGGAGAAACTGGAAAACGAGAGAGAGTTGTAGCTCTCTGCAGGTTGCAGCCTGCGTACTGGTAAAGGACTGCACCAGTACAAGACCATTGTAAAAGGAGTTTCAAATTTGAAAGAAGATAGAGACATATTGCAGCAGGTGGTTTTCACCCACATTGGGTTTCCACCTTATATCTGGTGTTCTTTGATGTGACTGTCTGTTTTTCTTGCTCATTATTTTGTGGTACTGATATGCAAAAATAATTCAAAGTGTAAATAAGGAAGATTTGTTAAAAGAACTAGATAATACTGATTCACCCCCCCTTCTCAGTATTTATTTTCAAACAATTGGTATCAGAGCAAGTCCTTCTAAAGAAGCTTGATCGCTTGAAGGAAGATCTTTCATCATGAGCAACTACGAGAGGGAAGCATCTATCAGGCCACCAGTTTTTGATGGAACAAACTTCAACTATTGGAAGGTAAGAGTTACTTCCTATCTTCAATCTCTTGGTACAGAAGTTTGGAACATTGTAGAGACAGGATATGCTTTTCCTTTAACTACTCCTACAGATGCAGACGAGAAAAAGAAGTATGAAACAAATGCAAAAGCAGTTAGTACCTTATTAGGATGTATATCTCAAACGGAATTCATGAAGGTAATGCACTATAAATCCGCAAAAGAGATATGGGACAAAATTGTCACAAGCTATGAAGGAGATGAACAAGTAAAGCGTACCAAACTTCAAACTCTCAGAATTCAGTATGAGACTCTCAAGATGTATAATGATGAAAGTGTGGCTAACTATTTTCTTCGAGTAGATGAAATTGTTAATTGTATGAAAAATTTGGGAGAAGAAATAAAAGAGGCTATTGTGGTTGAAAAGGTTCTAAGATCATTGTCCCCCAAGTTTGAATCTAAGGTATCTGCAATAGAAGAAAAAGAAAATCTACGAATTCTTACTATGTCTCAGCTACATGGAATTCTAACTGCCTATGAAATGAGAAAGGGAGGTCCATCAGATAGAAGAGAAGCTGCTTTCAAGGCATCAGGCAAAGGAGATTATTATGAAACAAGCCACGTCCCAGAAGAAGAAGAAGAAGAAACAAACTTTGTCAGAAATCTTCAAAGGGGTTCTGGAAGATTCAGAGGTAAGTTGCCTTTTAAATGCTTTGCTTATGGAAGAGTAGGTCATTATGCTGCAAAATGTCCTTATAAGGATAAAGGAAAGGAACCTGCTAGATGGAACAAGAAACGGAGTGCAAGTAAGAAAAGATACTACACTCATGAAGACAGTGATGGTCTATCAAACAGTGATGAAGATGAACGAGGTAATGAATATAAATTGTTAATGGCATTTGAAGATGATGATTATATGGATGCTATAGATGTGGATTACTTTCATGAAGAAATTACTAAACTTAAGAGATGTATAGAAGAGAAAAATATGATCATTGATACTCTACAATTTCAAATTGATGAAAAGGAAAGACATCTTGAAAAATTAGAAGGTGAAATTGTTGGTCTTAGAAAAGAGATTGAGAAAACAAAAGCTATTAATCTTAAGTTTGTCAAAGGATCTGAAACTTTGGATAAGATTATCAATGTGCAGCGGTCTCCTCTAAACAAGACAGGTCTGGGCTATAATGGAGAAACTTCTCAAGCATCCACCTCAAAAAGCTATCTTGATGCAGCAAGAAGAAGTGAGCAAAAGCACAATGAAGACCATCAGGTAAAGGAGGGACGAACTATAAACAGAAACTATCAGGGGCAATCCATCTTAAGGGTGAACAAAAGCTACAACCAGCCACAGGTAAAATCTTCTCAATTTGGTTCAAGAATAGATGACAAAAGAAATTACAATCAATTAGCTGGTAGATTCGATAACCGCAGAAGTTTCTTCAATGGACAATGCTTTTCTTGCCATAACTTTGGTCACAAAGCAGCTCAATGTGTTGCATATAAAACAATCATGACTAGGGAAGCTCAAAAACAAAGAAGTATGACCGGGATTACAAAAAGGACCTATAACAACTTTTCGGTTCTTGAAAATGAAGTTGAATGTTCTATTTGCAATAACTTTGGTCATGAAGATTCTGAATGCAGGAGCAGGTTTCAGCAGAGAAAGGAACAAGCCTCAAGCACCAAAACATGGAGAATAAAGGAGCCACAAACAGAAAGATGTGGGATAGCATTTTATGCAGAGGGACAGGAAAATCTATGGTACATTGACAGTGGATGTTCGAAGCATATGACAGGGTGATAAAGAAAAACTTGAGTCATATTCTGATCTAGAAAAAGGAAAGAAAGTTTCTTTTGGAAATGATACTCCTGCCAATTGAATTTCAGATCAAGAATTTTAAGATGGTAGCAGATTTGGGAATAGACCTTAATGAGGCACAAAAGCAAAGAATCCTCTAGTTCAATGAGCTGGATGATATTAGATAGGATGCTTTCAACATGCTAATCTGATCCAACAGCAATGGGATAAATGGCATGACAGATACATTAAGAAAAAATAGTTCGAGGGAGACTGGGTATTGTTGTTGGATTCAAAATTTAAGAATTTTAAAGGGGAATTCATCACACATTGGCTGGGTCACTATGAAGTTGAGAAAGTTTTTTATAATGGATTTGTTCGGGTTAAGACAGTTGATGATGGAAATGATACCTTCTCGGTGAATGGGCATAGACTCAAGATATATCAAAAGCCCCAATCTATGGAGGAATTTGTGGAAGAGATTGTGAAGAAAAAGGAGTTGGAAATGGTGGAGAAGGAAGTCATTCCTTTCACTATCTGTTATTTATTTTCTGCCATAATAATCTAAGCTTACTTTGTTCCTTCTCATGCTCAGTAAACTATGAGAGGAATGCCTATTGTGTAAATGTTTATTCATTTTTCCGTGCCCAATGGAATTTTTATGGAAAAGGATCCCCTTGGAGTCTTCTTTCTTAGTATTTCAGACTCTCTAAAATTGAAATCTGGTGAGCATGGACTGCCTTGGGCTCATTAAAATCACAAGTCAATAGATCCTTTGGGATCCTCTCAATAAATTTTGTCTTCAATTAATTGTTGGTTTGCTCGTGTTGGACTGATGTGGGATTTCTTAAGGCCCTCCTTCCAACAATCTTGGCCCATCGGCATCAGAAAATTATTTGGGTGCAAGACCAGAGTCTTAGGATGCCTTGAAGCTTGTATGCCTTAATGACAGGCTATCTCACCAGCAACAATGGGGATTCATTATGGCTCCTTAATTGTTGGATCCCACAGGGGGTTCGACAACAACTCATAAATTCACACCTGATATGATGCATCAGATTTACCTTGGTCCTCACTCTCATTAATGGTGATGGGCTTCACATTGGTTAATAGCTAACCTTAATGGTTGGTAATACAATGAGATCATTTCACATTCGACATTAGATCCTTCGTTCATGTGTAATGAATTTTACAAAAAGGGGAAGAAATGGTTTCCTGCATAAAGGATTTCCTACAAAAGTTCAACAGTTGTGGTTCTATTTCTTGCAGCAACACCACTGATTTCCTGAAGAACAAAGAACTGACAAAGCATAGTCTATAGAATCTAAAAAGTACTAGTCAATTTTATTATTAATTGAGACCATGAACTATACAATTGTGCATATGATGTGAATTCAAGGTGGTTTATCATTTCAACACCAAGATCAGTCATCATATAAGTACGGGACCGTCAAAGGTAAGGTAGTAAGGTACGATTAACGAAAAAATTCTTAAGGTAAAAGGTAATGATACTTTGATTCTTAAATTTTGTATGAATGTAAGTCATGGCAACCCTTGCGGAAAAAGGCAGTTACGAGCTGTTATTTCATAAATTGAGTTCCATTATCGAACATCATTACTCTGACACGTCCTTCGGCTATCGTTTTAATAATTATCCTGCAGGATGGATCATGATGACAATCATGATCATATCCTTTCTTTTTCGAAATTGCATATTTCCTAAATACTTCCAAATTTAAACTATCATTGTCAAAGTTTTTGTTGTGCTAAAGTCTTAGAGGCATCTTTGTGAGATGAATCAACATTGTTCTCTCCCATCCCTAGCTATGTCAAACATGTGTTCTATTGTCAGGTTTGAACCTCAAGGTCCCGCTTTATTGGATGCTAACCCTCGAAGTAAAGCAAGACTAGAGAAGGTAGGGCGGCTTCCTCTATTCCTGAAGTTTAGTGGACATGATTCGGAGGTAATAAATTCCTTTGCTATAAATCTAAATGGTGATAAAGCGTAGGTGGGGAATGTTCAATTCAAGTTGACAAAGGAGCTAGTAGCTCGAGCTTGCGGCATACCACAGGAAGGAGACCACAGGTTCAAGAATCAGTGGTTTAACAAGGAAATTTTCACACCATTCCTATGGAAAGAACATGTAAATCCTGATTGGAGCAAGGGAATCCCATAGTATTTCCTTAGAAGTAAGTATCAGCACCTTTTGTTTTTCCTGCAAAAATACATAACCTGTGAAGGTCGCTTTTAGCTAGCATTTTTGTTTCATATGCGTCTTCTCGGCCACTTCCGAGATAGGCCTTTTAATTTTCCCTACTATATAATAATGTCCCTGATGAAAATTTCCATTGTTGCCAAGGCAAGGGCAGCCCACATAGAGGAAAAACTCTATCACCATGGATTGACAAATTTTATCATGACAGATGTTTTGCAAAAGAAGAATAAAACATGGGAAGAATTATTGTTAGATAATTACTTCCTAGAGGATGAGAAGGACCCTAGTCAATCAGAACCTAAGGAGGAAGAGCCAGCAAAAATTCTAAAAAAGAAACCCCAAACCCATGGTCTGTTGATAGAAAAGGAAGTGGTTGTGACCGGAGAGATCGTAGGGAAAAGGTCCAAGTTGAAAGGCCCTTCTACCCCTATCAAGCACTTTACAAGAAGTCAAGTTGTGAAGCTCGCAATAAAGGAGAATGTAGAGGAAGGGGCACTGCCAATTAAAACTTATAAAAGGAGTAAGAGGTCCCGAGACCTGTCCAAAAGGAAAGGGAAGGTGGAGTCAACTAAATTTACTGACAGAGAAGAAGTGGATGCTGCATCTTTTCAGAATTCACAGCTACAGGAAATCAGAGAGAAAATGGTTGGAGAGGAACCGATTTTTCCCCAGTCCTCTCAAGGACAACATGATAGAGAAGGAACTTCTATTGAGAAATTATCTCGGAAGGAATTGGAAGAAACCATTGCTGAACTTACTTTGTCTAAGCGGGTCCTTCAAAAGGAGAACGAATCCCTGAGGGAAAATAGCCTACGTATGCAGAAGGAGTATGATGAGTGGCATCAGAAAGCTGCTCGGATTATGAAGAAGAAACAAGCCCAAATTGAGCACCTACAAAAAAATAATGAGGAGTATCATAATCTAGTTAAGGAAGAGTCCAGTAGAGCCCAATTAGACCATTTAGCTGTAGTAGTTGTAGCACAGGGCATAGACTAATTTTTTTTCTGAGGGTGCAACATTTTTTCTTGCATAAGGGACATCCAAGAAGCTAGATGTGGGTGAGATGATGAGTCCCATTTTTCTCACTTTTTGATAGCCTCTTAACACCTTGCCACCCCCATTTTTGAAATCTCTTTTATTCCTAACTACTTCTATTTCACCTATATTACCTAAGTTTTGACCAAAAGGGTGTTGTGTGCTCACGGTATGCAAATTATCTTAAAAAGCATTATTTTACCTTGTTCTTAAGTATTACTTGAAGTTAATTGTTTCCTAATCGAATTATCAATTTTGACTGGTCAAAATCTTATGCAAATTAGTCATGATTTGAAGTAGCTCTGTAATTTCATGCAGACAGTCGTGGTTGCCAATTTCCTGTAGACACTTCGCGATTTCATGTAGATGCAGATTTCCTGTAGCATAATTGGTGGTTGGATATGTTCCACTTAGTTTCAAGAAGAATAGGAACATGGATTTTATGAGGAAATCCACGTACATGGATGTTGTCCTATTGGTTGCCTCGAATTCATCATTGAAACCAACCAGATCTTCAGTCCTCTTCTCAATGGACGTATTTGGAAAATGCTCCAAGTGATGTAATGAAATTAGTTTGATCCATGCTTTTAGTCATGGATAAAACTCGAGTTATTTTGTCATTCTATTTATTTATTGATAGCAAGTAGTTACAGCATAGTATTTTTCCTAATTTAGGTAAACATATGCCTTTGAACTTGTATAAATTTCAGTATGTTTCATTTGCAAGGGGGCTGGTTGGTCAAACATATTAGACTTGCACATCTCTGTAATCCTTTTTAGATTAATAGAAATTATATGTTCTATTGATCTCCTGGTGTAAACTCATTTAATAGTAGAGGGGTTGTGAGTAAGGGAGGGCCCCCTTTGCTCACAACTCCATTAGTTATAGTATTTGTATTTTTGTTGATTATTTTTATGCATTAGTAAGTTATTTGCAAAGCTATGTTTCTCTTTTATGAACTTTAGCAGCATATGTGAAATGATACAATGAAGAAGTTTATTCGATGAATGTGTTGGAATCATTTAATCAAGTTTTAGTTTCTTGATTTTTATGACTATTTTTTTGGTCTTTTATCCTTTTTTATCAACATCAGCAATATCAAGAGTTGTAGAGGGATGATTGAATCCACTCAAGAGCCTTTTCTACCAAGTGTTGATGTAGAAAAGAGACATTAGAATTGTGTGTATGAATGGTTTAATTAGAAAATAACTTAAGGTATTAGGTTTCATATATTTTGCACAGTATCTCATAAGCTTACCTACCCTTAGTTGATGATTTATGTCTATCAAATTATAAGTCTATAATTTTCCCAAACATTCCTCTCATTGATCCACCACTTAGTCAAAATTGAAGAAACTCCTAATCGGCCACTCAACCTCATCTAGCCCACTTGAACTACGCACTTCGTAATCTCAGCCCTCAAAAAACAACCTTCTCTCTTAGCATTGTGTCATGTGCAGTCTCTACCTCCCATAACTACACATTTCACAACCTTGGTGCTCCAGCGCAGTCCCTGACTCCCAGAACTGCACAATCTTTCTCTCCAGCCAAGACAACACTATGCATTATGTAGTTTCAGTCCTCAAGCCCCAGTATTGAGCTTCTCAACTGTGCAAATCTATAATCACCTAGCCTCCTTTCCTTCCAATACTACACATTTCACAATTTCAATGCTTAAGCCCAAGCCTTGGCCTCTAAAATTGCACAATCAAGCCCTCCATCCAGGCCTAAACTGCACATTATGTAGTGTTAGACCTCAAGCCCAGCCCTTGAGCTCCTGAGTTGCATAATTGTGTAGTCACTTGGCCTCCTTTTTCCTCCCAGAACTGTGCAATTTCCTTAAATAGTGAAAAACCCCTCATCTTGGCTCATTGACTCCAAAAACTGTGCAATCTACTTTCCCAGTCGAGCCTGAAATGTGCATTGTCGAGTCTTAAGGCTCAAGCTTCACCCCTGACTACCTAAGCTGCGAAACTACGCAGTCACTAAGCCTCTCACTCAGCTTGTCCTAGAACAGTCAAGGGATCAACATGCAACATTTGAGACTAGGGGTTTATCAAACTGATGTCATCTTGTCATGAGTTGATTGCAGATGCATGTACTCTATCATGCTATGGCAAGACAATAAAGAAAGAGATGGACATTAGAGTAATTTTGAGGTATAAAATGGGCCTCCTAAGAAAAATGTACAACCAAAATAAACTTTATAGGAACCAATAGGATTCAATATGATGATGCCAACCATGGGGAATGATTAACCATTTTTGGAGTAAAAATTTAAAAGATTAAAAAAAATAATAATATAATAATAAAACTACTTTTTCAACTCGTATTTTTAACTTATCTCCCTAAGGTTTTACTCAAATTTCGAGCGGGAGTAATCATTGGATGTAAAATTTAATTCCTCATCCAAGGAGTACCCATGTTGCACACTTTCGATGGACCCTGCTACATGAAAAATGAGAAATACATGAAAAAACGTGATTGCAATCACATTTTTCATGTATTTCTCATTTTTCATGTAGTAGGGTCTATCGAAAGTGTGAAACATGGGTACTCCTTGGATGAGGAATCAATTTTTTCATCCAATGAGTGTTTCGCTCGAAATTAGAGTACACCCATATGGAGATAAGTTGAAAAAAATAGTTTTTTTTCTTTTTTCCCTCTAAAATTTGATGATGTGATCTAATCTTATTTTATTATTTCCACTATTATTTTATAATTTCATTAGGAAACCCATTTTAGACCTCAAAAATCCCCTAATGTAAGGAGGACATGCTAGAAGACACATATGAAGTTGAAGAGATAATATGGTCATTAGGTGATAAGACGAAGGAACATTATATTGCAACAAAATATCAAAGATCAGGATCACATGAAGACTCCACCTAATTCACAACCCTTTGGAGCATGTATATGAAGAACAAAACATATCTCTCATGAATACGAAGCATTTCACATATATTTTTGAAGACAAAGGAGCAACAAGAATGGCTTGACATTTCCATGTCATCAATAAGTCCTTGCCAGCAGTTTCATGTCATGTCATGTCATAAGTCATCACATGCGACATCATTCTTGTGGATTATGTAATTTCTTGTTTGAAAATATATTGTAAAGTGGAAGTCCAAATGACATGTACAAAAGATGAAAATTAATGTAAAGATGAAAAGTCGTAGAAATTCAAACAATCATGAGGGTAGTTAAAGAGTCACAAGGGAGGTGAAGTATCACCCCATTGGTTATATATACATCCTCATTGTATGAGAAAACGAATTTTCACCTTGGCTCCTCTCGCAAGGAATTAGAGAGACATACTAGTTCTTATGGGGAGCAAGGAGCAGATCAAATGCTCCACTATTGGAGATAGTGGTGTTCATTGTATACATGTGTCTTGGAAATTTTAATTAATATAAGAAATATTATGGCCAACATGTTCTTCATGCTTGGATTATGCATATTTGTAAGACTATTTTGTGAATGTTTGTAATTCATGTTTTCTCTCATCTATGCTAAAGTATTAAAATATTTCAGTTATTTTGGTACTTATCATATTGAGAACGTGTTTTAATGGTAATGATCACTGCCACATCCTTGTTGACTATTCTGATGGATATTAGACATATTTTTCTTGTTGTAATGGTTGTAATGACCATCACATCTTTTTGGACTATTCCCCTAGATTTTGAATGAATTCTTCTTGTTTATGTGTGTCTCTACTAGGGTGGTACTAATAACTCTCTCTTAGAGGCTCACATCTCTTCCCCATCCACAGTGAAAGAACTTTGACACACATACAACTAAACACTCACTAGGAAAACCCCCTTGCTTTTTGAAGGAACATTTTCACTCGTCTAGCCTGTTGATAGTTAGAGCTAAGGAAAATATGTAAGCATATATGGCAGCCAAGCCAGTACCTCGGATCGGGCTCTTATTCCATGTTTGAAGTCTAATTGGGACTTCACATTAGGGAGACCCCCTTGGTTGATGGATTTTCAGCATTGTCAACATGAATATCTCACCAAATCTTTGTTCAATGATCTAGCTATATAGTCAACACAAGTTTCTTATGTTGGACAACAATGGAGGATGGTGGGTGACTGATTAAGGAGGAAAACTCTCCTACCAATGACATTGAGTTAACGTTTTTTCAACAATTACCAATTTGTCGAAAGACCATTGTAAAAGGATGTGCCACCCGATTTGACTCTCATGGGAGTCTAATATTTTACTTAGTTTAGATAGTGAATTTTTTTATAAATACCCAACATATTTCTAAATATGGAGAGAAGAAAACTATTATTAGAGTGCACTATCTACATTTCCTACAATATATAGTCTCTTTTCTCTAATGTTTTAATGATATCTTTGTGAAGTGAATTAAAGACTTAGAATTATGTTATCTAAAGAGAAAGGTCCCCCTCGTTAACTTGGTACTACATGTAGAGTTATCATATAGCTAGTATTATTTATTCTATCAATTCATTGTTAATTTGTCTTATTAAAAAAAAAAACATTTTCCTGCAACTCCATTTTTATCCTTTTTCTACAATTTTGATAGTTATTTTGATGCGTTTCCATTGACTAGTTAGTTTTTCAACTCTAGGTTATACAATTCATATATTGGCTTCATGGTTAATTGATTGTCTAATTAATTTTTTACATATTTGTATGTTTAGAATAATTTGGGCTGTTGCTGCCACTCCTATTGCTACAACTCTTATTTTTTCCATGTTTTGAGCATAATACCAATTTAATGATTGAGAGTTGTGTGAATCTAATATCTTGATGTCTTCAATTTATTTATGAGTTATTTGTTTGTCAATTATTACATCATAAGAACATGGTACTATATAACATGATGCAATAAGCAATAATATTATTAAACTCAGGAAGTGACTTCATAGTTGCTAGTGAGTTTACTTCCTATCAGAGTGTTTACTTTCTTGAAAGTGTACTTTACTTTCCTACAATTTACATTCTTGCAAGAGTGTTTTACTTTCCTACCAAGTGTGGTGTGTTTTAAACTTTGGTAACTTGTAAAAGCATCATAATCTTTCCATTGTAGTAGCATTTAGAATAACAAAATCTTGAACGCTTAATAGAATGCACTAGCATCGATGATGCATGATATTTCACAAGTTCCAAATGAATTCCATAGTGTCAATTAAATGAAAAAACTTTTGGTTGTCTTCTTGAGAAATTAGAAGGATAATTAAAAGGCCTGTAACGGGCCAAGAAATTGATTAGTTCTACCAAGAATTATGTTTCACTATTTTTAAGAGAAAATCATTTTGCAAAAGAGTGAATGACAAAAAAACCATCCTTGGAGAGGTGTACTAAGGAACATAAAAAATATCTAGATTATTTTCTACATGCATAAAAGGGTGTGTTATAGGAGCCTAAGGGGCTACAACTAAACAGGGAAGTGGAGCATGAGATACAACTTTTGTTGGAATATTCGTTGCCAAACATTGGGATGTACAAGTGGTTTGTTATAGAAGTAAATGAGGTGAAGAAGCAGTTGTAGAAACTAGTGGAACAATGTGTCCTTTGACCATGTACTTCACCATGTGGGTCACCCATCATAATTGTTCCAAATCAAGATGGGACTTGGCAGATGTGTATTGATTATAGTGATTTAAACAAAATTACACTCAAGAGAAGGTACACCTTGCCCAGGATAAAGGATTTATTCGACCTATTGCAATATTTATGATATACTTTATGTGATTATATGAGATAGCTAGCATGAATGAAGATAAATAGTATAATAGGATAGGGTAAATATTGTAGATATATGATTGAAAAGAGATGAAATTTTGAAACTTGTGAGATATTAGGTTATGGAGATTTGTGAGTAATGATAGATGGAGAGAGCTATATGTGGGATATTGGGAGAAAAAGCATTTTGTTTTGTGTGAATAAAGTGTGGCATGTTGAACTGGTAAATGGATCCTTAATACCATGGATCAATACCCATAGTATAGAAAGGACATAAACTATAAAAGAAGATAAAAATAGTTGAAATAGAGGTTGAAACCTTGCAGAAGTGAATAACATAAATAATCAAGGAAAATAGAAAAAACAGTGTGTTGAAGCCCCGAAAATTGGGTCTACAACAAGGGGGATACCCACCCGGTCCGGACCTTGAAAGTAGCTCCTTTTCCAGTTGGGATGGTGGCAGTGGTTGTTGTTTTCTTAACTTCTCGCTTAGGATTTAAAAATTTGGAATGCGATGGAGAAGTTGGGGGAGATGTTGAGGGCGATTTACTCTTAGAATGGTATTTAGATTTGGATTTACTAGCCATTCGTAGTTCGGTGCCCTTCTTCTAGCGCCAAATACGTTGAAGCCCTGAAAATCGGGTCTACAACAAGGGGGATACCCACCTAGTCCGGACATTGAAAGAAACTCCTTTTTCGTTTGGGATGGTGGGTCCAACTAGGGATAATGGACCAGTTTCCCAATTTGTGTGTTGATAAGAATTTGATATTTCTGTTTTCTAAAGATTTAATCTAAGTCTAATTTAAAAATGCAATTGTATTCTAATGAACATAAATATTTAAGTCTAAAACTAACCGAGGATTCAACTTTTCATTTATCTGATCTAAAATAATTTCGAACAACAATTGGTAATAAAGATCATTCAATCGCTACAAGAAAAGAATTTGATAAAAATGAATTGTTTCGTACAAAAAGTTATCTGAAACACTTGTGAAAAGCATATCGCATAATAAGTCATTCATATATTGAGCATAAATAGAATAGTCATCATCGTACAAAAGTGTCAAATGATAACTCAAAAATTCAAGCTTTCATATATAAATAACTAAGCATAAAATATTACTTAGACACATAAGTAAAAATCGTTAAGAGATAAAAGTACCATTGATAACAAGTCCTCCTCATGAGCTTTAGCAATATAGATTTATTTCTTCCTAATTCAATATCTACTAAGAGTACAAAAGTGCATTTCAGTAGTAGACATTAAACACAAATATCAATAAATATTGTTCCATTCATTCATCAAAACCTCCTCTAAGGGTGCAAAAGTGCATGTTCCAAGGAAATGTTTTTGACAAATTTCAAGACCCTTCTCTAAATGCATGAGAGGGGTTAAAATACTACTTCCTAAATACTAAAAATAGTTTATTACAAAAATATAGGAGGAGTTTAAATGACCATCCTCATCTAAGGCAAAAATAAATCAAAACTAAAACTAAAACTGAATCTAGAATTAACTATCTATGTATCTGTTCTATTTGGTTGCAACCATTCAGCATTAGCTTGAGGAGCGTTGGTTGGCTGACCTCCGATTTTAGTTCCCTACAAAAACAGAATCGCCAAGTGCTAGCACTATCTTCTTGGCAGAGTTCGTGAAGCATTTGAGAGTCATGCATTGACTGTGTGGTTTAACCAAGTACTGTCAGTAAGTTTCCCAATTCAACTTGGTTAACTTCTTGATGGAATCTTCCCTTCCCTCAGCCTTTTATCTCCAGCTTGTCTACAGTTGCTGTGCTTTTGGGAGAAATCCCAATGTGGTCGTTGATATGAGGTTTACTCTGTGCAGGTTTTCATTTTCGTTGTTTGCCACTTTAGCTGCTTCTTCTGCTTCATGTTCCGCCTTTCTAATCTGTGTGTCCCACTTTGAGAAGAATTTCTTTGTTGGCTTCATTGATTCTGAGTGCACCTGCTTTCTATCCTTCTTTTGATTCTTGCCAAGCCAAATAATCAGAAATTCTCTTGTCAATTAAATCATAATCATGTCACAAGTGCACGACTTGATTAGTAATTTTATCGCTCATCTCGCAATGGGAACTCCATTGCAATATTCTTTGGCATAATGCTTCTTGTTGTTGCAAGAGTTGGTCGTTTAAGGCAAGGGCTTCTAAGAAAAACTCTGTAAGCTTGGGATCATCTTTGTGCATTTCTAACATAGCTTGCAACTGTTTTCTTTTTCGGCCAAATTGTTCTGGTATACCAGCTGCATCTGTTGAAAATCTTGCTGTAACTTTTCTAACCTTTCCTCTGCTTCTCGGATAGCACTGGCTTGCTGTAGCTGTTACTGAAAAACTTGAATGTGTTCCTCTCTATCTTTGAGTAATTGTTGTACCTTGAATGCTTTATCTATTGTAGCAGAAGCATAGGCTCCTGTGATTTGAGATAACTTAGTCAAATTTTCAATAGGGTTAGTGGTAGGGTCTCGCCAAAGGACGTCTAGCTACTTTGCCTTAGGTGAGAGCACGTTGTCGAGTTTTCTCTTCTTTCTTTGCTTTCTTACCACTGCATTATGCTGCGGGCTATAGAATACATCTGGAGGAGGAATCTCCTCTATCTTGAGCATGATTTAAGATGATGGTGTAATGGGAATATGCTCTACCTCTGGAGTATTGCTGACTGTTTCCACGATCATATCTGCCACTATCTGTACTATAGTCTTAGGTGTCTTTTTGTTCAACTCCTCAATATTAATCAATTCATTGAATGTTTCCCACTCCTTATCCAGCTCAGTTCTCACTGGCTCTGGTGGCTAGATGTGGGAGGGGGAACTTTTACCTATGCTGTAGTCAAGACTGGTTGCTCTAGGCACTCTTTAGACTAGGCAGTATCTCTTAGTGACCCTTCACTTTTATTGTGGTCACTCTCGGACCGTTTAGAGCATTCTGGTGATTCTTTTCCAGACTTAGACCTAGACTTGTTTGTACCTAAGCTTCCACTTAAAATGATACTGGGAGTAGGCTCCCTCATTGGTTCCAAGCATAACTTATCCAAGGGAATGTTAGCTAATCTCCTTTCTCTATACAACTTGAATTCTCGGAATTCTATTGTGGAAAATTGAATTTGACCTATGTGCAAAACCTCTTTTAGTGTGCTTTTCTGTTGAAAGGCATCATCAAAAAGATCATCTTCTTTGGAAAATATTTTTATCTTGACAACAGTAGTGAAAGTCTTAATGACATCAAAAGGGTCAAATTGTCTTCCTGGAATATTGAACAATCATAGACACATCATACTGTCAACTTCTTTGAATGCATGACCTAAATCAAACAATGAAAAGGCCCCATAGGCCACAAGAAATTGCGGCCAAATGAGCTTCTTCTTATCTTTCAACTCTTTGCTCATTCCTCCCACCCCGCAGGTCTGGTAGGAAATTTATCGAGCCAATAACTTATCAGGAACATATAAGGGTTGGAAATGAGGGGAAGCAATGCTTCCAAATACTTTGACATAGGTGAAAAGCTCTTCCCCAAACCATCTTGCAACAGGGAGAATATCAACTTGCGCTTCAGGGGAAAATCTTGGGGCATCCCTATTATACAACATTCTTTACAAAGGCAACATAATTCCATGGAAAATCTTGTAAAAATATGGAATAAAGTTGGAATCCCACAATTCTTTATGATAAATGTGAATGGGAAAGGGATTTTATGTATTCCACTTCCAACCCATTAAAGGAAATTTGGAAACATAACAGATTGCATCCATAACATACGCAGCTAAATAGAAAGGAGGATAAATCCTCTGAGTAGTAGTTCTTTTGGACCAGTAATTCCAAATAGCTGAAGCTAAATTATCAGACAATATCTGAGCCCAATCCATAATAGTGGCACTAGTGGCTGCATCTAATAGGGGTAGCCACTCAAATGAAAACTTTTTGACGTTGGGCTTTCCATATAGTCTACATAGCATAGCAGCAGTGAAGAAATATGGGGATGAGAGGGAACTAGTACTGTACATACCATGTTTTTCCTTTTTCAATAGTTCTTCCCTCACTGACTAGTTCTTGGTACACTCTGCCAAATCTTTATTTTCTTTGGTAAACTTCTCCATGGACTGCTTCTTGTAGGTTGTCTGTGGCTCTGGTAGATGATACATAAGCTTTAAATCTTGTGCAGTGAATGACGCAGTGAAATCTTGGCCTCGAGTCTTGAATTGTCTGTCTGTTATATCGGCACTGTCTAATACCCACTTGACCATGTCTGTGTATGGAAGAATCTCGGCCTTGCCACTATTCGGTGCAAGAACAAACATGCAAGTTCAGTGATTGATGCTTCAGATGACCCGCGCAAGTCTATTGTTGTTTTAACCTCCATAACTCTCAGCTTTTCTTCTTCGAGGAGATTGTACATGCCCTCCCAAGTAGTTATGTCGGCATATTTGTTACAAGTGGTGTCTGTGTATAAGGGTGTCATATCCTTTTCCTCTACAACCAAAGCTTTTCCCTTCTTTCCCATTACATTCTACACACTGCTACATATATTACTATGCTTGCTGCTCCTACAAATTTACAAGTAAGGAAAGAGATAAAGTGATGGGAAAGCTCTTTAATTCTAAAATCATATCAAATATACCACCCTACGTGAAATAACATTTCAATCAGTTTTAAGTCTTATCTCATAAATGACAATCAACTAACCATTAAATTGATATTAATGCCCATAACTTGGTATCTAATTATGAGAAAAACTTTATTGAACGATGAGCCCTGCAGATCTATGATAAAAGCGATTTTGTGATTTGCTTCGCAATATCACAGAGCGCAATACTCCTAATCTGTTTTATCAACAATCATTTATCACCTTGAGCTTCTACGAGATACAATTTGCGAGATATCTTATCACATATTTATGGATCAAGATATTTTACCTTTGGTGATACTTGCGGCGTATGAAAGCTGCGATGTGAGATAAGTCTTTAAGGCGTGCGATCTCGCGTCGCATTTTCACAGTTTCGAAAGCTTGTTTATATGATGTTCCCCATTACCCTTTGCGATGCGATGTTTTATTATTTAAGAGAATGATATTATTTGTAACTTATCATAAAACTTAGGTTTTTGGGTTTTGCGGCTGTTTTCCTAAGTTTATGATAGCATGTTTTATTCAAAGGGAAACATAAGTGCTAGTTTTTTATTTTTTTAGAAGGGTCCCCATTTATTTAGCTTATTACTAAAATTAAATAAAAGGGGGGTTGTTGCTAGCCACAACACAGTGATATTAGGAGAAAATTAGTAGACCAAGTCAAGAAGGGTAAACCAACTAAAGTAGATGAAGCTTTGAGAAGATTGAATTGTAAAGTGAAGTGACAAAGTTGAGTGTGTAGAAATTAACACTAGAATATATCATATTGTATATCAAAGTTGCAATTGAATATCAAGCTAAGCTGAGAGTAGAAGAGAGCATGAGTGAGAGATGAGTTGTGTGAGATCTAGGTTAGAAAAGAGAAGAAAATACTAGTGAAGTATAGAGTTGTGTAGAGATATGCGAGGTAACCAAGAAATAACAAATCAGTAAAGAGAAATATTAGAGATCAAGGGTTTTGAATGTGTAAATAAAAAATTCCTATGGATCCACTTTATAAATGTGATGAAAAAGGATCTCATAGGAAATTGAAGTTGGTTCCTATAAATCATAAGAGATAGGATTCTCCATCGGGATTTTGCCTGTAAATCAAGCAATACTTGTCTCTTTCAAATTGGTGCCTATAAATCGGGGGATATGTGTCTTATTTTATTTGTGCCTATAATTAAAACATATGAGTTTTGTGGTTTTCTCCCTTTAAGGGTTTCCATGTAAATATGGTGTTTTTAAATGTGTTGATTGGTGTGAATTTTCTTTAATTGTTAAAATTGGAAAATATGCCATTATGTTGATTCGTGCCCCACCCCTATCAATATAGTCATATTTCCAACAATTTGTACTAGAGCTAGGTTCCTTAAGGGACAGTTTAACCACTTGAAGGTAGATCACAAAGTACCATGGTAATCAAGATGGATATCCATAGAAAGAGCGCAACCTGGAAGGTAATAATGAAGTATCATCTAATGGTTCAAGACCAAGACATGTGGAAATCTATAGTGGATGGAAGGAACAACAATAAGAATAATATAGAAACTAGGAATTCCATATTGAGTGGGATATCAAAATCAGATTTAGATGTGGTGAATTTTAGTTAAACAATCAAAGAAATGATAGATAAGATACAATTCATTTATAAAGAAGATGATATTCACACCACATATCAAATAAATAAGTGATATGGGAAGGAAGAAGTAATCAAAGATAATGATTTCTCAAGTGATGAATAATATTATGAAGAAGATCCCTTAGCCATGAATTATCAACCTATGATCATCAAAATAAAGACTCATATATAGAGGAGTAAGTTGAAGGTGAATAAGATGCACAAGAATTGCAATCCACGGGCAAGTTACTATTCTATTGTAATTGGAAAAGAGGAGGTCATCCTGCTTTTAGATGTCCACATGCAATTTTAGAAATAATAGTGATAAAGAAGAATATGATGTTCAGATAAAATATTATAAGTATGAAAAAGAAATATGTATTTCATTAGAATATAGTAATAGATATATATTTGATTAAAACGAAATGGATTCCATAATAATAACCATGGAGACCCAACAAACTGAGCAAGAGGAATGAGATTCATAGGAAAAATATATTGATGGGAAAGCACATTTTAGAAGATAACTTAACACTTCCTTAAAAGAGATAAATATGCTCAAAATAAAAAAATAAAGGACAAAAGGAGCTATTGTAAGAGTATGATAATAAGGATCATAAGATTTATGAAACAAAGAAAATGGTTGTCATCCTTAAAACTCAATTAGAAGAATCAAGAAGAATGAAGAAGTGGTGACCAACCAATTGAATGAAAAGAAAGGGACAATGTGGGAAACTAGAATTAGAGATTGTTTCCTTGAGAAATGATCTTCATAAGGTAAATGATCAACTCAAGTTTGAAATGGGTTATGAAATATTGGTGGAATAATTAGCCACCATATATTCATTTTTATTAAAATAGGCATGAGTTACCATGAATTTGTCAAGGAATAATCAAGTGTAGACACATAAAATATAAAAGAACCTATGAGCTATGACATTGTGCTTAAAGGAATGAACAATTAGTCAAATAGAGTGAAAAATAAAGCCAAATATCAATACAGAATTGACCAAAACAACCACACAAACAACAATAAAGAAGGTGAGGATTAGCTAAAGAAAAATCAGATAAGTTCCATAAGTAGAGATGGCGTAAGAAGGCTACAAAATTCTAAACCTCCTCAAGCAAGCTACCGAATCAAAAGGATAAATCCCTTCAAGAACACCCTCCATATCAAGGTACTTAATTTTCTTTGATGGATATCATTTAACTTGTTATAACCTTGGCCACAAAACAAACTATTATAGATAAAGAAGTAGCAAAGGGCTTCAATAGGCATCATTAAGTAGCACTATTAGATCTAGAAATTACTATGATAATGGGTTTAGGTATCCCAATTAATTTTCTCCCTTACTAGATCAAATCAAATGTTTAAAATGCGACAACTTCGGACACAAACCTCATGATTCCAAAAGCAATTTATTAAGGACTTAAAGTCAAAGTAGGAAAGAAGAAATATGATTAACAAAAATAAAAGAACAAATACATGGAGAAGGAAACAAGAGCAACATGAAGAATGCAGTTTAATTCTATGTTCAGGATAAGAAAAGCCAATTGTTTATAGATTGTAGATTCTCATGTCATTTGACGGGTGAAAATGGATAATTTCTCTCTCAAGGAAACCAAGGGAGGTAGCTTCTCTCTTGGAAAGGATGATATAGGAAGGATTATTGGATGGGGAACAATTAGTATTGATGATGGAAGGAAATAAACCCAAAATATTTTTTTTGTTGAAGGTCTGAAGCACAATCTACTAAGTGGAGGTCAAATGTTTGATCAAGGATATGATCTAATTTTTAATTCCAAAGGATATGAAGTAACAATAGAAAGATTAGGAATATTAATAGAAAACACAATCAGGTCTCTAAACACTTATTATTTTCGCAATGAGGTTAAAAGGAAATAAATTGCTCTATGGGACAGTGCCTGTCACAACAAATTTGTGAATGGAAGTATAGCTTAAAAAAAAATAGGAGGTGAAAGGTACCATAAAGAATACAAGAGAAGAATGACAAACATGAAGAAGTTGTTGTAATATGAAAAAAGTGTGAAATGTTGAAAATTGGATCAAAATTTTGTGTCCATATAGATACAACCAAGATGAATAAGATAAGTACAATAATGTTGGTTGTTGAATAAGTTGGAAATTTGGAGTAATTGTAACAATTTATGGATAAACAGGGAATGGATAGTCAATGTATAAATTAATAATAAGGGAGAAATATTATAGCACATCCTAAAAAGAGTTCTTGAGTTAAGGAAAGGAGCAATAAAGGCAAATCAAGTAGGATAAAGGAAAGAAGGAGTCATGTATTCATGGGAGTGATTTAAAGATAATATTGATGATAATGAAATATTTATTTTTTAGTAAGATCAAATAAGTTGCATTCAAGCAACGAAGGACCCTCAGCTAAAATAAAATATAACTAACTCCACAAAAGGAAGGCATAATTGAAAGCATATATAGGGGGAGTATCATTGGGTCTTTAGATATATATAGCACAATGGAATAATAATATCAAGGGGAGAAATAAATGGAGGAGAATTAAAAAGAGGAGAAACAAGAGTCTAGGGCGAGCACCCCTTGCTTAAAGTAGATACATGTGGATTAGATGAATCATAAGATCATGATACCCTATGATGTCAAAAGGGCACTCAGTTGCAAGAAAAAAAGGTACAAAAGAAAATATGTTGTATAAAAAGGTTGGAAATGATCTAAATGTAACTTTCTTACAAAAAACAACATGATGTTTATGTCAAATATAAATTTGGTGATGATGACATCTCAATCCAAATCTCAAAAAAAAAAAAAAAAATCTACAGTTGGAGGAAAACGCGAGAAATATCTTAGAGAAAGAATAAAGTGATCAACTAATGTAAGATACCCTCAAGAGAAGTGTATGGATTGATGAAATAATAGATCAAAATATTATAAATTCAAATACCTAATAAACAATTAGAGCACATACGTATAACTAGGAAAATATTGTACAATGCCATATTAATATTAAGAATGAATATATAGCAGCTTTTGGTATCAAGTGATGACAATTTTGTTGGATAGGGGGAATAGTCCATTCTCAAGAATTGTAAGAGGTTGCATACACACAGGGGGAGCATTAGGAGGTATGTATCCCTTTTGCATTTATGTAAAAGTCAGAGAATGGGTAGACATCAAATACATCAAAAGAAGAAAAATAAAAGTAAGCCAATAGAAAGCGGGAGTCTAGCCCAATACCATCAATAAGTAGTTGATGTCTAGTGTTGTTTCCATCAATGATAATGGGGTATATTGCTAAAAATTATGTTTTCGTTGATGTAAAAGTCAATTTTCTCATTGATATGACAGTTAGAAGTGTGTTTCACTTTTTTTTTTCATTATTAACAAAGTCAATGGATGTGGAGATAGATATATATCAAGTTGTTTATTTAGGGGGAGTTTGTTAAAGTTTTTTGGAAGAGAAAATATTTTCCAAAGTTCATTAAAATGGTACACAAGGTGTGTGAATGGAGTGAAAGGGACAAAAACTTGAATTTGGGTTGGAAACCTCAAATTCATTTATATAAAGCAAAGCCCCAATTTTGAGGCATAATTCAAAAAAAAATCGAAGTTATTTGACACAACCGCCAGTTGATGAAGAGTTTATTTATGGAAATTGACAAACCATTATATTAGGTTGGTTTTTTTTTTTTTTTTTTTTTTTTGACTCCCACATGGACTAGGAGTATACCTGAGCATCAATATAAATATAGGTATATTGGCTTTGGGCATAATCCACACCAGGTGTAGATCATACTAGGCCAAGGCGATATCGTTCTATTAACCATATCAGTCTTCAACATGTCGACATTGTTCAAAGGCACAAATACCCTCTGACATCCTAATATTTGATATTCATCCCTACCAATTATAAAGGGCGAGATGGGTGATAAGTGGTAGGATTGATGATGTGGACACATGTAGTGATGACATGTGGTAGGAATATTTGGAAATTTTGACGTGCTAACTAGACAATAGGAATGTGACAAATGGCAGGTGACATAGTAGGACAAGTGGCAAATGACATGGCAAGACACATGGCACTTATGTGGTAGGAAACACTAGCAAAAGAACATATAACATATTGGATCCTAAGAGGAGAAACCCACTATCAGACTTGGTGTTTCTGGGAAAACTAGTGTCTTTTCGATCAACTAGCCCTCTAGGTTTGGTAGCTACCCTAGAAACAACAGTTCAAAGTACTTCCGCTTAATCCTTTGCTCGTTCTTTCTCCTCCTTGACAGAGCTTGCGACTCCTCCCCATACTTATCCCACTTGAAGAGTACCTATAGAAACACAGTAGCAAAGAACCATCAAAGCATCTTGATCTATTGTAACATAAACACAACAGAATCAGATGTATAATGAACATACAATGGCATTCACAAATAATAACATTCACAAGTGCACAATTATCTAAAATAAAACTTGAAGAATTTTATTAAATAGAAGGGAGAATTACAACCCATTTTTTTGATCCAGCATCATCCTCCTAGAATCAATCCCTCTTCACCTCATGAAATAGCAAGATCACACCAACAATACAATGCTCTTTTCCTCAAATACAAACTATTAGCACTTCCTTGCAATTCACAATATTCTAGCCTCTGGATCTCTTAGATGAGGGATCCATTTATATATGTGTGCAAGGGTGTGAGTCATCTTTGGGGTTTTGATTAGTGTCATTCCACTTGTTGCATTTGGTTCCACTTGGAGATTTCTTTGGATCTCTTACTCATCCTTGGGCGAATTCAGAGAGGCAAATGCCATAAGAGAAGTTTCTAGAAGATTCCATGAGCATCCACTTAGCAAATTGTCTCGGACATTTGTCCATCCTCATCCATCGCACCCTAAAAAAGGCCAAATCAGTATGCATCGTACCTAAGCAGTGTACCACTCAGTATGCATCACACCTAGCCAGTGTAGCAGTCAATATGGTCCAGTTTAGGCCAATTCTGGATGATTTCTCAGGTGGAACATTTGGGGAATGATGTAATCAGATGACCATGTTCTTTTAGGGTATGAAGCAACTTTTTTAGGGGTTAAAGAGCCCTATTTTATTGACATATAATATTGGGGTTGAAGTGCCCAAATATTTCTAAAACAGTTGCACCCTAAAGCATGAAGTTGTAAATCTTGATGTCAGGTGAAATGCTTTATCATGAAGATCCGAGGTTTCGAACTGGAAGGTGACCTGTATAAGATACAATACAATACATCATCATAATATATTTTTTCATGATCTAGCTGAGGCGAGAATTCCCATGCTCAACTTTATAAATTCATTTCAAGTACATAGATCAGATAGTCATCTGATGATTCTTCAGATGTAGAGTCATCATTCTTGGTTTAGATGACCATCTGTGCAGCTTCTTGTGTACATTTTATGTCTTTATATCTCTGAATATATCACAGCCCAGATGGATGAAACTAGATCCAGGGTCTTCAAACTCATTCAATCTTCACCCGATGTACAAGTCAATCCATGTGAAGAGATGTTCTGAAGTCGAACACGGAAAGACATTGCCTGATTACCAACCGATAATGTGAGTTGTTAACAAGTGCAAGAGGAATCACCGATAATGATAATGACCCTCAAGGTACTATAGTACAATTCACGTGGTGTGAATATATGGTCCAATGTCAAACACCATGCAAAATATTTCGGACAAAGGCCATTGATGTCAACCTGTCGCCGGAAGTGAGAAACTTTCCATTAAGGCATGCAAGCTTCAAAGCACTGAAAGGGGTGTTTCTAAGTCAACTTCTTCGATAATGAGCTGATGTCGACAAGAAGTGACTTCTCGTAGGAGGGCCTTGATGTATCCCACATCTACGACATGAAACAAAGAAAATTATTTCTAGACGTGAAAACGATCTGACGACACAAGGTTCAAGAATGGTGGTCATAGAAAATGAAGGTTAAAGTATTGCAGTGGATGAGGTGTTAACTGGGTTGTGGTTTCTCAACTGAATGACTTCTCTTGAACATATTGGCGACACTGAGAT
Source organism: Pinus taeda (assembly GCA_000404065.3). Classification (NCBI taxonomy): domain Eukaryota; kingdom Viridiplantae; phylum Streptophyta; class Pinopsida; order Pinales; family Pinaceae; genus Pinus; species Pinus taeda. The sequence goes on from APFE031318534.1 coordinate 31,049, forward strand.
GGAATGGTAGTGTTAACCCCAACAGATGGATGGTGTGGAATACCAATGGTGAGATGATCGGTGAATGGAATAACCCAACCCGACTCAATCATGGTGATGGAGTGAAAGTGCCATGTTCAAGAGCGACTTGCTACCATATATTTCTTCAAGTTTCTTCCCTTTTTCCCCAATCATTGTTGACCAGTACCTCTTTATTTTTGTCAAGCTTGAGAGGATAACATATGCTTGTTCTATAATTTTCCCTTCGGGCAAACCTGTCGCTATGTTTTAATGAGTCTAGCAATAGTGAAACTCATTCTTGTCTAGAATGGACAAGTTTTTCACTATTGTTTTAACAAGTTTAACGACAAGGATAACTCAGTCCTTTTCATGTTTAGAGATTTGAAAAGGGGACAAAAAGAAGATTACAGAAGTTCTTTTTCATAGAATAATCCCTTAAGTCTGAAAAAGGATAAAATAATACAAAAGGGATGACTTATCTGATCACTTTAACGAGCCGAAAAAGGCAAGCGCTTGCACTTTTTCATAGGATAATCCCTCGGGTCTGAAAAAGTATAAAATTATACAGGAGGGATGACATTTCCAAGCACTTTAACGAGCTGGAAAGGCCAATTACTCAACAATCTTTTTATATTTAATGATTCTGAAAAGGGTTTAAATGAGACTCAATTTGAGGAACGAGTGGTGTCTAGGGTAGCAACTGGTTCCGGGTAATCTTGGAACTTCTCAAAACATGGTGAATTTTGAGAAGACGTTGGCTAACAAGACCACTCATCGCAACTATTCCTCAAAAAGGGTAAACGACCAAGTGGAAGCATATGATTGGCCAAAGAATGGAGGTGATGGGAGGTACACAACCAAGGCTCAAAAGGCTAATAGCATGGAAATCATAACAGTTAATTACTCCAGGTGGGTTCATTTTTTAACGAGCTTGAACCATGGGGGAACTATGCTTGGTGGTGGGTTTATTTTTTTTAACGAGCTTAAACCATGGGGGAACCATGCTTGGTGGTGGTTTTATTTTTTAACTAGCTTAAACCATGGGGGAACTATGCTTGGTGGTGGGTTTATTTTTTAACGAGCTTAAACCATGGGGGAACTATGCTTGGTTTTAGTTTTCTTTTTATGCAAGCTCTAAACTAAAAATCGAAAAAGAAATCGAAAAAAAAAAAAAAAAAAAAAAAAAAAAAAAAAAAAAAAAAAAAAACTAGAGCTTGAAATGAAAAACTAAAAGGCTAGAAAACGACAAAGCTAAAAAGATAGAAAATGAAATTGAAAAAGTTTGCATGCCCCCAGCATGATGACAAGGAGAGTCTCCATTAGCCATATGGAAACTTATGAGGTTAGGTAGGATGGTTTCATCCACATAATAGACAAAACACTTCCTTAGCTTTGTCTGTAGAATAGACAAAGGTGAATGGTGTGTTAGACCAATCACATAACCTATAGGAATCCATATTAGGCAGGATGATTTCGTCCGTAGAATAGACAAAACACTTCCTTGGCTTCATCCGTAGAATAGACGAAGGTGAATGGTGTGTCAGACCAATCACATAACCTACAGGGAAACTTATCTTTTCAACTAGGCTTGTCCGCAAAATAGATAAGAGTGCATGCCCCCTAAGCTTCATTACATTCACTGGACTACTCCTGGCAATCAGGTGGATGGAATAAAGTTTGGAGAGACACTTTCAATGCAAAATGACCATTTAGGGATGATGTCTGACTTGGAGTTGTGCTTGAACCGGGAAATGAAAGCTGGTCAACAATGACAATTTTGCCTTCATATGGGAAACACATCACTCGGAAGAGTGTTGAAACAATAGCCTCCATGTTATAAACATAGTCATGTCCAAGGAGTAGTTTGTAATCTAACGGTCCTAGGACTACCATCACGTTTAGATGAACGGCTTTCTTTCCCAAAGTGATCGATAACTTAGGAAGAATCCCTAATGGTCAACTGGTTCCTTTGTTAAACCCTAACAGATTTTGCGTAATAGGCGTAAGTGATGGCGAACCCAATGCTTTCCAAGCATTTGAGGAAAGGATACTCACTGATGCACCCTCATCTATGATAGTGCCAGACACGATCATTTTGTAAACTTGTACTATGATCTAGAAAGGTACATAAGAAGGAAGACAGGATCTTCCTAGTTGATTCCAATCAAAGGAAGTGAGTAGACTACTTGGAGGGGGTACCGAATAAATAGGAGAAACAACCCCTTGATTTACGAAGGAATGGGTGGATTACCCCCAAGTTCATCGGACTATGAAGTAACAAAAAGAATTTGAACGGTTTTTCTCTCATTCTCTTCAGGGATGGTATGATTTTCTGAAGGTAAAACTGGGTCAACTATCACCTCGACCTGTTGAATTTCGTTGGGTATAGACTCATAAGATTCACTTTTAGAGTGATTGGTTTCGACTGACGGTTGATTTAAGTCAATCGTTTTTTCAACTAGTAAGGGACTTGGTGAGAGTTTTTTGTAGCCAGATGGAAGTCATTGTGGTGAAATAGGATAGTTATCCAATACTTTTTTGGCTTCATCCAAAAAAGGACAACGGTGAAGGGTATGGTTCCCTTCATTCAACCTACATGGAACTTTGACCTTTCCTTTCTATCCATGAACTTCACTATTACTAGTTGATGGTATTTTGTCAACATGATCACCAGAGGTTGATGACACCAGGTGGTGTGAACAGGGGGACCATTCTCTCAAGATCCGAGGAAATCACGGACAATCTCGATGAAAATGGTCTCCTCTACAAATTATGCATGGAAATCTGGGTTTTGAAAGTCTAGTGTGCAGATTTTGACCAGATGATGCATGGTTGCCCCCTTTCTGAATTGGCTTCTTCTTCTTCTCCTTCCCTTTCTTCTTCTTCTTAGTCACCAAGTTACTAGCATTGCTACTTTCACCAAGCGAGGAGGAAGAAGGGGAGGGAGAAACAAACGAAGAAGAAGGCAAAGGGTCAACTTCAACATCAACTGGATGCTGATTCGATTGCAAAGGAATCACGGTATTTTGAACCATAGAGGTTGAGAATATCCATACTGACAGGCCAATGGTAATTTCCAGAAGGGATAATGTGGCCATATATGGAGCACCAACATTTCCCAGAAGAAAAAGGACTAGGATTCCCCTCAAAAGGGATTCCTTGATTGTTGGATCCCGGATTTGTCTCCATATGTCTCAACCTAGGATTGACTAAGGAACATGGATGTTATTCCGATTTCAAATAATTTTAAAGATGCTTTGACACAACTTTTCTTTTTTATTTTTTAAGAGTCGAGACAAAGCTAAAGATGACTCTAGTCCCCTTCGATTTTTAATGAGATTGAAGTGACAAGTACTCAGATGGACCTTTTCTTTTAAAGAGTCGAAAAGGAATGAAAGTGACTACTCTAGAAAAGCTAGGCAGAGGGATTACCAAACCAATCACAAAACCACAATATACACATTGGTGATAAATTAAAGAGAAATTACCAAGGACTTAAGTATGGTAGTCAATCTTCCCGAATGTTGTGTTTAGTGCATTGTGATCGATAGGGTGGCAGACACAGCTTCCTATGGATAAAGGATATAAGCCTATTATGGTCTCCCAATATATACATGACTGTACAGGGAGCACAAGTCCGTGCTAGAACTTGTCATATCAAGGAGGAGGAATCACCCAACCTTCGACGAAAATGATAGTTACTAGTTTTTACGATGCTGGAGCACCTCTCTAGCCTAGACCTCTAGATGTGTTGCGTTAAGTTCCAAAGCATTGTTAGGTTCATTAAGATTTATTTTAGAGTTGATCTTGTTTAAAGTTTGCCTTTCAATGGTTCACCACGTGATGTTGATTTGAAATTCCTAAAATGCAATCTACAATGATAAACAATCATTGTTTATTTTGAGCAATGAAAATCCTAGCTACTGGGGAAAGAAAATTACGATTCTTTCAAACAAAGAACAAAAAGCACACACTAATGCACTTTCCTAAATCAATTTTTACACACAAAATAAATGCAAATCCAAATGGATGTATTTTTTTTTCATTCCCCTTAATGTGAAAAAATGCCAAAAAGGAAAACTAAATGTAGTAAAGATCTGAAATATTTCTTTCAAAATGACATTTTTGACAATTTCTTTTTCAAAATAGATAGGAAGACTAAACGACACTTTTTAATTTTGAATAGAGAATGCTTTCGACACTTCGAATATAAACAAATAAAATCAAATACATGAAAAAACTTTCAATTGACTATCCAGGGAAGGAAGAATCCACGACACTTCTCTTTTTGACACAAAACAACAGTTACGACACTTTTTGTACCAAAACAACAAATCGATTTAAGCAAATTTTCGACAAAGGATTGTAAATGATGAACAAATACATAAAAACATTTAATAATCCCAATCAATGGAGGTTGATCTATGTGATGCAGGCAGGCTTCAGTAATGAGGCATTATTCATAAGCAGCAAAAACAACTAAAAAAATTGAAAACAAGGAAAAAAACCCCAAATTTCAATGATAGAAATAAGTTCAGTCAGTCATCGCACCTGGGCTTCACAGAAATAGGGATGCATCACACTTTACAGACTCGAGAGGTGCAATGTATACTGAGCTACCGTGGCAGACAGTGCGATGGGCCAGGGAGCGCAACTGAAGTGGGTTTTGGCTCAAATTTGCAGTTGATTTCAGTGAGTTAAGCTGAGCTATGATGGACAGTAAAGAGCAAAGTACAAAGAAATTATCTTGAGAGGTTACTGAGCTACCAAAAGGGCATCTAGAATGCTTCTAATTCAAACATTTAATTCATAAACTAAACCAAAGATTGACTGAAGCAGCATTCATCTACTATGCAATTGTAGAGCAAGAGCAATTTGAAGGCTACCTCGCTGACTTCAAGCTCTGTCTATATTTTATAAAATAAACAACAACAATAAACAAGCATTTATTCGATCCGTGACAGAGTCACCATTTTGTTTTTGGGAAAACTAGTGTCTTTTCGATCGACTAGCCCTCTAGGTTTGGAAGCTACCCTAGAAACAACAGTTCAAAGTAATTCAATGATTTCTTCTATGCACAATAGATAAGAGAAAGTTGAGTGGACCAACCTGGAACTTCAGCTTAATCCTTTGCTCGATCTTTCTCCCCCTTGACAGAGCTTGCAACTCCTCTTCATACTTATCCCGCTTGAAGAGTACTTGTAGAAACACAGTAGCAAAGAACCATCAAATCATCCTGATCTATTGTAACATAAACAGTACAGAATCAGATGTATAATGAACATACAATGGCATTCACAAATAATAACATTCACAAGTGCACAATTATATGGAAGAAAAATTTAAGAACTTTATTAAATAGATGGGAGAATTACAACCCATTTGTCTGATCTGGCATCATCCTCCTAGCATCAATCCCTCTTCACCTCATGAAATAGCAAGATCACACCAAAAATACAATGTTTTTTTCTTCAAATACAAACTATCAGCACTTCCTTGCAATTCACAATATTCTAGCCTCTAGATCTTTTAGATGAGAGATCCATCTATAGATGTGTGCAGCGGTGTGAGTCATCTCTGGGGTTTTGATTAGTGTCATTCCACTTGTTGCATTTGGTTCCACTTGGAGATTTCTTGGATATCTTACTCATCCCTTGGCGAATTCAGAGAGGCAAGTGTCATAAGAGAAGTTTCTATAAGATTCCATGAGCATCCACTTAGAAAACTGTCTCAGACATTTGTCCATCCTCACCCACCACACCCTACAGAAGACCAAATCAGTATGCATCACACCTGAGCAGTGCACCACTCAGTATGCATCGCACCTGGCCAGTGTAGTAGTCAGTATGGTCTAGTTTAGGCCAATTCTGGATGGTTTCTCAGTGAAACATTTGGGGAATGATGTAATCGGATGACCATGTTCTTTTAGGGTATGAAGCAACTTTTTTAGGGGTTGAAGAGCCCTAGTTTATTGACATATAAGATTGGGGTTGAAGTGCCCAAATATTTCTATAACACTTGGAAGGCATAAGTTCTAGCTTGGGTGAGGTTTCAATAATTTTAGATCCTAACATATCAGTATATTGAGATATTGGGCTACAATAACATGCAAAGAAATAGGACAACCCAATATCTAATATGGGCAGATTTCTAGCTTCTCAAATTTGTGCAGCAAATTAGTGTTTTGTTGAAGTCCTTAGTGTATTTATTTATTTATTTATTTATTTTTTTTTTTTTTTTTTTTTTTTTTTTTTTTTTTTTTTTTTTTTTTTTTTTTTTTTTTTTTTTTTTGTGGAAATAGACATGAAATATGCAATAAAATGGTTCACATAAGGTATAACAATCCCAACGTTATACTGGATTCAAGCTTATATTTTGGTATGTCATCCCCCGTGGAGAGTTAACATTAGATATTCTTATCAATACATTGTCTTGGCATGAGGTCATAGGGGGATTTGGTTAGAGAACTAGGGCTTAATGCGATATCGAGCTCAATGATATCTACAACACACATTTTTCACATTGGACTCCAGTATCAGATAAATGATAAACACATAGTTATTGATTCAAATATCTAGGTCCCACGTGGACAATCAAGTTAGCACCCAACCATCAAGGGGCTTAAAATTTGGTGTTCAAACAGATTTGTTAGTGAAAAATGTTGTAGTCTTATTCACACAAAAAGTGCTCAAAATTTCATGCAAGAGGATGTGAACTGATGTGTTAACATGGTCAAGGTCATGTCATGGTTAGGAACAATATTGTGGGATAATATCGTGATATTGATTTTCCATGGGAAAAAAAAGCACTATACCTAAAAAAGAATAAATATGTTTCAAAAAAATAAAATATGATGTTGTTGCTATTGTAAGCACGTGCAAAAATAACTAAGTGAAGGTGATAATTTTGTTTTTGGTTTTTTTTTGTAAATGTTGAGGGACAATATTTGTGAATATATGATAGCACTAGCATGAATGGAGATACCTCGTACAATAGGCTAGGGTAAATATTGTAGAAAGCTAATTGCATAGGGTTGACATGTTCAAATCTATGAGAGATCAGCTCACAGATACATGAGCAATGAAATATATAGAGAGAGTTGTTTGTGAAATCTTGTGACAATATTGTGTGTGAATAGAGTGCAACATGTTGAAGTGGTCATAGGATCCTTAATCCCATGGATTGACACCCATGGTAAAGAAAGGAAAAAAGCTATAAACAAGAGAAAAATAATTGAAACATAGGTTGAGCTTGTGCATAGATAAAGAGGGTAAATACTAAGGGAAAATATAAAAACCTATGAAACATGTGAAAGCTCTAAAAGTAATTCAAGTAGAAATTAGTACAATCTAGGAATGGGGAAACATGTATAGGAATGCACCAATAGAATTGGCTAAAAAAACAAGGCAAGAAGCACAATTATAAAATGTCATGGTTAGAATGCTCATGCAAAGTAACAAGAAACTTGGTACTTATGTGGCCAAAATTATAGCTACCTATGCACTATTGTACAATGCTTTGGACTCCCTCTTTAGAGCACATAAGATTCTATTTGTTGGATTGTTTTCAAAGATAAAGGGCAGAAAGATTATCAGATAGGAAATCCAAGAATACTTGGACAGTTTTCTTGAAAACACAATTTTTGTTAGACCAAAACCAACAGGAATTAATCTCCGCTACAATTTTTAGAGTTAGGATCCATGAGAGGTAGTTAGACCATGTCGTAAATCACTCGGGGAGCGCTAAACCCAATGTCCAATAATTTCCCCCCTAACGCAAGCTAGTTGAGTTTCAAACTCGAGACCTGTCACTCTGATACCACTTGTTGATATCACAATTACCATTAGACCAAAACCCGCAGGCATTAGTCTCTATTACAAGTCCTATAGCTAGGATCCATGAGAGGTGGTTAGTACATTTCATGAAACACACAGTGAGCGTTGAACCCAATATCTAACCAGTTTTAGGCAAATCACTACTAGAGAGGACTTAGAGATCTTCGAGCAAAACATGCAGATTTATGTAGTTGGACCAGCTAAAATTAATATTAAATTATTATTATTATGGAATGAAGCAAAAACTCAATCCAAAACTATTTACCCAAATTTTGTGGATGTTATAGTCAAATATTAGTGAAATATTCCCTCAAATTTTGAGGACATAGTTGCATTGTATAAATATTAGCACCAATATGTTTTTACATAACTACAAGTGGAAGTTGTCGAGCTAGAGTTTCCTCAAACTCAAGCTTAATCTACATGTTTTATCTTAATGGTTTGTAGATTTCTGTAGTGTGGTTTTTGAGATTCTGGATTCGGATATTCCACAATGTTCATTTTCATCTTGTCAACATTTTGAGTCTAGAACAAGACTCATCCTCGAGGCTGATTTACAAAGAAGAGAACTGATGGCTATAAATATGGCTTGGAGTGATGTCAAATTTGGGAAGCCGGCCAGCTCAAGATGAAAATGACTTTTATATAATTAAAAAATCATTATTTTTTTATTTAATAAACTTATTTATTTTAATTTTTATTCTTTCTATGTTATTATACTTTAGATTAGAATGTATTTATGCTCTTTAATTGTTGTTAATAAATTTTATTGAGAATTATATTATATCAATAGAAAAAAATTATTATGATGTCAATAATTTTATTATTAACTTTATTAAGTGTGTTAATATATTATTTCATTTTTATAGATTTTATTAAGCCCATGTCATTAGTTTGTTGTTAATAATGTTTCATTTAAAAGGTTACTAAAAATGTTAACTTTATTTATTTAAAGGATAATATTATTTTATTTAAATAGGTTAAATAAAATGTTATTTTCTTTGTTTAAAGATTTATGTATGTTTTGTTTTTGTTTATTTATTTATTTATTTTATTTTTATTTTTATTTTTATTTTTATTTAATGTTTTTAAAAAGATTGTATCTAGCTTATGCTTTTTAGTTTGTTATTAATATGTTAAAATGTTATTTTAATTTATTGTTTAATAAATTATTTATTTTAGTTTAAATTTCTTCTATTTTAATTAAAGATTTTATGATATTATGTTTTAATTAATGTTAATGTAATCCATAAGAGTTTTATTATATTTAATAATTATTTATGTTATTAATTTTATTCTTATTCATATTTAGGTTAATAATGTAATTCGTATATATTTTGGTTAATAAAATTTTTAATAATAAAATTCATCTTTAATCATTTATGTTATTAATTCTATTCTTATTTATATTATAATTTCTTTAGTTTTATGTGTTATTTTACGAATGCTGAGATTTGTTACTAATGCTTGGTGTTACTTTTAGGGTTAGGAGATGGGTGGAGTTGGTAACCAATGATAGGGGTTGATGAATGAATGGGTTCAAAGGGTCATACAAGGGGCATGAGAGGATTGTTAGGGAAATGTTAAGGGTAGGGGGAAATGATATAGGAGATAATTTTGAGCAAGGTTAGAGGACGGGCATGATGAAGAATGGTAAGGGTGATGAGTAGGGGCGATGAGAAGGGGTAAGCATTTTATTCAATTCGAGGGAGAAGGGAAATCCAATTTATGCTAACTTCCAAGCCTCCATCTCTATTGAGGTTGTGTGGATGCTTGATGATTTCAAGAGCCTCCCGAACTTTACACTTAAAATCATGTTTTCAAAGGCAATGACCTTTGCGTCTTTAAGGAAGATGTGATGGTTTGTCTTGCCTACATGCTCAGCTAAATCTAAAGAACGAGTTCTTTCATTCTGAATATCTACCCCATGCTCTTTGAGCCTTATCTTGACCAACCTACATGTTTCCCCAATGTAGTGTTTCCCACAAGAGCAATTGATCATATAAACACCTTTCTGCTGGAGGTGCACTGGGATGTCCTTGACAGATTTCATTGTTTTCTTAATAGTCGTTAAGGGTTTGAATGAATTTTTGATATCTTTTCTCATGAGAACTTTAGTAAGCTTGTTAGTGACCCCTCGAATGATTGGAAGGTAAGCATTAGCATATGGTTGGTTTCTAGGTTTATCTTTCTAGCTTCCAGATCTAGCTTTCTTAATGGCTTTAATGATGTTTTTATTATTGTATCCTAAGTTGGTAAATACTTTTCTTAAGTAATTAATCTCATCTTTGTTGTGGCCCTCATCTGATATTCTACAGGCTCTGGTAAATAAGGTTTGAAGAACACCCATTTTTTGAGCTAGGTGGTGGTGAGAATCTGCATGAAGGTAATTATCAGTATGTGCCTTCTTTCTAAATACTTTGTGTCCTAGGGAACCATCCTTATTTCTGATGAGGAGGATATCAAGGAATGGTATGCAATTATTCTCTTCAACTTCCATCATAAATATAATGTATTCAGACTTGCAATTGAGATGGTTTAAAAAAAAATTAAGTTCGTCATTCCCATGAGGCCAGTTAACACTGGTGTCATCCACAAACCTGATCCAAAACTTGGGTTTTTACAGATAGGCATCAAGAGTCTGCTTTTCAAATTTTTCCATGAAGAGGTTGGCTACAACAGGTGAAAAAGGTGATCCCATAGCCACTCTTGATGTTTGTTCAAAGATTTCCCCTTAGAATGTGAAGAAGGTGGAACGGAGATAGATTTCAGCTAACTTCGCAATTTGGGGATCCGCCACTTCCTTTACTACTTGTATTGCTTCATTTAGGGGAATCTTGGTGAAGAGTTAGACCACATCGAAACTGACAATTTTATCACTCGTATCTAGCTTAGCTTTTTTAATGAACTCAACATAATGGTTAGAGTCTTTGATGAAAGAGCTATTTTTACCAACTCTAGCGGCTAGGGTGCTAGCGACATACTTTTCTAGTTCATATGTGGGTGCTCCAATAGTATTGACTATGGGTCTGAGGGAGACATCAGTTTTATGAATTTTAGGGGCCCCATAAATACGATGTGTAATTTAAATTTTGAGGGTAAGGCATCTTTTTAGTTTCTCCCCCAGATTAGTCTCTTTAATGGCTTTATTAACTAGCTTAGTAATCTTAGAGATGGGGTTTTTTTTCAAGTTTTTTGTAGCTACCACTATTGTATAGGTGGTCCTTCATTTTTCTTATGTATTCATCCTAATCCATCACCACAGTGGCACCTCCTTTGTCGGCCTTTAAAATGACAATGTCATTATTCTCCCTTAGGTTTTTTAGGGCTTTCAGCTGCTCATGGTTCATATTTCTTTTCGGAGGTATGGCTCTCCTTAGGATGATAGTGCACGCTTGTCTAACAAGCTCTTTATATTCATCATTGAGAGTTTTGATTCCATCCTCAAGGCTACAAATGATTTCTTCATTAGGGATCCGCTTGGGGGCTACGGAAAAATTGAGTCCTTTGTCAAGGACTTCGGCTTCTTCCTTATTCAATTTGGAAGAGGACATATTAATAACCTTTTTATTATAATTTTTGTGAGAAATGTTCTTTATTTTGTTATCTGATCTATTGGTTGTAAAGTATGTTATGTCTCCTAGGTTGTTGTCTATAGTGTTAATTCCCAATGTATTATCATGTATCTTATTATTTATATTATTATTTCGTTTGCTATTTAATACATTAAAGTTCCCATCTACAATATTTTTTATTACCTTGCTATCAATTATAATGCTTTTATTATCTAACCTATTACTAGTGTGAATGTATTTTATGCTAATGTTATAATGTGCATTGTTAATTTGATATGTTGCATTAGCGTGAATGTCTTTACTATTAATATCATTATTATGCTATCAATATAATAATGTGTATCATTAATTTGATCTGTGTGTCCTTCAGTTGTGTTAACTTGTCGTACGTTATTTATGTTTTAGCAGGGGTTGGATTCATTTTTTGAGCTACGCAACTGTCTTTGTTATGTTTTCGATTCCCTTCTTCTTGCATGTTGCTTCATGGTGGATTTTGTATCATTGACTATAGAGCTGCGTGTCCATCATTTGCACTTACACTGTCGAAGGTGTTCGGTTCGGTTTTGTGTATTTGTTGTTGCTCCATTGTTGATTCCCTTTTCTCTGTGTGTTTCTTTACAGAACCAATCTACCTTATCATCAATTCTTCTTATCACTCTGTGTGAGTGCTTTCTGGCAACACTTTCTTCAATTGTACGCTCATCGTTGCATTGCTCTTCTAGCTTCTACAGCTTCTTATACTAGCGTAGCTTAGCCGTGTATTCCTCCTTGTCAGCTTTGAGTGCTGTTGAGGCATCAATGACTCTTCAGAGGTCATCTCTTATGGTTGCTAAAAGTTTCAGGTGAGCTTTAAAGGCTGTTGATGACAATCACGCTAAAGAAAATCTAATCCTGCGTATTTCCAAGCGAATTAAAGTTTTGTTGAGTCGTTCGAACGCTTTGTGGTTTTGCTGGTTATGTAATTTGTGCTTAACATAGGCAAATGATGGTGTTAGATTGGAATCATGGCATTGTTTGAGGAATGAAATATTGGATATTCTTCTTTGTATCTTAACCCTCATTTTCTTGAGATCACATACCTCTTTCCAGGTTTCCCCTCCGTACAGGGTAACAATAATGGTTTGTAGATTTCTGTGGTGTGGTTTTTGGGATTCTGGATTCGGATATTCCACATTGTTCATTTTCATCTTGTCGACATTTCGAGTCTAGAACAAGACTCATCCTCAGGAATACCCATTTTTGTCTTATATGGAGGATTACCTTATTTTATTTGGAAAAGATAAAGTATAATTGTAAGTGGAAATACAAGAGTCAAATGTGGAATATGAAGAGTCATTACTTAGAATATAGACAAAAGAAGTGCAAGAGTCGTGAGGAATATCAAGGGTCACAAGGGGAGATGAAAAGCCATACCATTTGTTATAAATAATCCCTCATAACTCAAACAAGGGGATGGGGACTTAATATTTGTAGCATTTGTTGCTCTACTCTAGCATTGGAGTGAGTATCATTATTTGGAGAAGTAAGTGGTGGCATCACATTCCACTATTAGGGCTAGTGACATAACATTGTAATTATATACTTGGAACTTTCACTTAATGATCAAAATCTCCTTAGAGCTGACATGATTTCATGCATATATGTTGGATGTTGTAAGACTACTATTTATATGTTTGTGCTATATTTTATTTCATTTATGTTAATGTTAATGAACTATTTCATTAAATTTAGTATGTATCTTGTTGAATGTGTGTTGTTTATGTTATCATGAACATTGTTATCTTATGAACTATTTTGCAGGTTAATCAATGATTATTTTACATGTATCGTGCATCTATTTTAGGATAGTACTATTAATTTTCTTCTATAGGCTCACTCTCATCGCCTTTGTGTGAAATAACCTTTTATGCATTAAAGTTGATATCTCAAAAAGTCTGCACACTTACTATCACGAAATTTATGTGTATATCATCTTATGTTTTATTTACGAATAAGGCACATCTTTGAGATCACCAATTTGGAAACTATCTATATTTTGGTTGAGGCTCCTACTCCAAACGATGTGTGGCCTAATTGGGACTTCATAGTTGGGAGACACCCTTCCCTATTGTCATCATCCAACACCATCAACGTGATTTTTGCACTAGAAGGAGGGAAAGATGACAGGCTGAGCCTGTGAAGTCTAATTCCATTATCTTATCTTGAATGGCTTCTTCCCATATCATCACCTCAATATGTTTTTATATAGTTAAAAATATGAAATTTCTCACATGGATAATCAATAACTTGTCCAATTTAAAATTTAATAGCGAGGGCGATTCTTATAAATTTAAATGTGAGGATGTTGCTTGTAGGTTTTTCATTCTCATGCTTGAGGACCAGGTTAAACAATGGTGTTATACATTACATATTTCTTATATCCACTCTTTTGAACAACTTATCATGGAGCTTCACCAATATTTTGACAGGTGCAACTATCAAAGTGTTTACAAGAAAAGTATACATCTTAGAATGAAATTTGATGAATCTTTAGAATATATTCATGATCGCTTCCTTCACTTTGTTATGAGATTGGGATTTCATGAAAGATAAGTTCCATTACCTTGTGTGAAACTCTTTGAATCCACTTGAATTTGAATCTCTTACAATTCTCCCAGTTTTTCCTAGTTGTGGAGCTCTTAAAGTTTTAAAGGAAGAATCTAATATTTCTTGTGACTCTTTGTATTCTTCTATTTCTTTATCAAATGAAGTAGCCCCAAGTACTAATGTTAAAGTTGTAAAAATTGAACATCATATTGTTGACCCAATCCCATCCCCACCTTCCCATCATAATCAAAGTGTGGATATGCATTTAAATATTGAATCTGATTTTATTGATTATATTGCCTATTCTAGATATATCTCTTACTCTCCATCAACCATCCCCTCTTATTCTTTCCATCTTGATTCTTTGGATCAATATATTCTATCGTCTTCCTTTAAATTTCATGAGGATAGAGTTCAAAATGATGTTATTGAAGATCAATATATTTAAGACATCTTTCATGATGCATGGTCCTCCAACCTAAATATTTTATGGTGGGTACCCTTTTATCCCTAGATGACTATGGTTAGACACTGTAGACATGTATATTAGATGTGGTTCTAGAAGCATGACAATATTTGATAACACATCCACCAAACAATTGACTTAATATCCACTTGCTAAACATATTGTGGCTTATGAAGAACTTCTTTGGGAAGATGGGGAAGATAGTGGTCAAGAGGAAGTTTCTCATAAAGTACTTAACATAGGTCATTATATTGTTGTTAGAGATAAAAAAAAAAGGATGATGAAACCGATGATTTCATGTATCCTCCTCTTTGTCTACAATCACACATACCCTTGAGCATATTGTGCAACCTAAGGTAAAATATTATCTAGCTTCGATTAATGCTTCATTACCTGAACATGAGTATTTAGTTGAGGAGGAAAAATTTTAAACTATAGAAACCGTCAAAATATTCTCATAGAAAACCTTGATAACCAAACAAGGGCTAAGAAAAGAAAAAAAAGATCATTTGATCAAACAACTACAGAGGCATATTGATGCCTTTGCATGGTCTTACAAGTATATTAAATGGATCCATCAAGATATTTTCACACACCATATTTATATCAAGGGAGGATCACAACCCATTAGACAACCTCAACATAGAATGAACCTCGTAATGAGGGATATAGTAAAATAACAAATGCAGAAGTTAATTACAGCTAGTTTCATTTACTCAATTTTGGATAATTAATGTGTCTCACCCTTAGTTATATCTCCCAAAAAAAATGGAAAGTGGAGAATATACATAGATTATAAAGAGATACAAGGCCATGAAAAAATATCACCTCGCTTTGCCATTTATTGACCAAGTCCTAGATAGACTTATAGGGAAGAAGTATTTATCCTTCCTCGATAGATCTAGTTGGTATAACTAGATCCAAATTGCTCTAGAAAGCCATGATAAACAACATTTGCCTATCCATTGGGGGAATTTTCTTATCATGCATTTGGGTTATGTAATGTTGTAGCCACATTCCAAAGAGTTACAATTAGAATATTTGTGATCTTGTTCATGATTGCATGAAAATTTATATGGATGATTTCATAACTTATGGTGATGAATTTGATGAAGCACTTGCCGATTTGGAAAAAAAATTAATACGATGTAAATAATATATTTTTTGTAGGTTTTAACCCTATACATAAATTATCTGCAGATGAATTCTAAAAACAAAAAATAAACAATGACGAGAATATAAAACAAATACACAAAGATTTTCCCTTGGATCCCAAAACTGGGATTCCCAAATTGATTTTTCATTATGTTCCTTTAAATTTTACAATAAATATATATACATGTCGAAGAATTCATAAACCCCAATCCATTAACCCTGGATTAGAAAATAACCATAGTTCCCTTGACCGGATCTACAAAATACCATGTGCAGAAAACCATCATGCCCAAAACCATGTGCAAAACCCATGCACAAAACCATAGGTGGCTTTTCCCACCTAATATAGGGTCCAAAAGAATTTTCCCGGGGAACAACCTATAAACCGATGCAAGGGGGCTACCAACCCCCTAAAACCACCCAACAGGGGAAGCTGTGCCCGGTGCAACTATCAAGGGGCTTGTCCCCCCCCGCACATGTGCAACTAGTCATGGAAATAATATACACACACCCAACATTCTCCCACTTGTTGTTTTATTTTCCACACAGGGGGTCACATGAGAGCTTAGTCATTGGTCCAGCCCTGCAACACCTATTGTTTCTCTACACCAAGAAAAATTCTCATTTCTCACAGACTCCGTCAATGCATCTGGATTATTCTTCAAAGTCTCTACCTTTACCAGCAACACCATTTTTTCCTCAACCATATTCGTCACAAAGTGATACTGAACATCAATGTGCTTTGTCTTTGAATGCTAAGCAGGCTTCTTTGCTAAGAAAATTGCACTTTTTCCGTCACAATCTATCCTTATAGCTCATTGTAGTAACCCCATACTTGAACACAACCTCTGCAACCAAACTACTTCCTTGCTTGCATGAGTGGCTATCATGTATTCTACCTCTGTAGTTGATAGTGCCACTACATATTGCCTCTTTTGCATCCAACTAACTACACCTCTAAATAGGTTAAACACATACCCACTTTTATATCTTCTCTGATCCAGATCTCTAGCCCAGTTTGCATAAACAAAGCCACAGATGTCCAAAACTATGTCCAACCCTAGTATTCCTTGGTAGCACAAACCATAATCACTAGTGCCATGCAAATACCTGAAAACCCACTTCACTATTGTCTAATGATCCTTCCCTTGTTTTGACATAAACCTGCTCAACACTCCCATTGCATGTGTAATGTCTGGTCTAGTACAGACGATTGCATACATTAGGCTATTGAGTGCACTTGTGCATGGAACACGGGACATGTCCTCTTCCTTTTATTGTGTCTTGGGACATTGTTCAGCAAATAAATTTACACTTAAAGGAATAGTAACCTTCATCTGTTTACTATCATGCATATTAAACCTCTACAATATTGATCTAGGAGGATCGTTGAAGTGCTCAAAATTGTACAGTCTCGTATGCTCATGAAACTAGCTCCAAGTCAAAGAGCTCGTCGAGCTGATTCTGGTGGTATATTAGGTTTCGAAAATGGCCTCCATATGAGTGAGAAAACATGTTCTGAAGTTATTGTCAAACAGGCAAAAAAATGGACCTTTGCAAGCCAAGTGGCAATTTCACATCATGACATGTGGCAGGTCAAATTCAACGCATATGGAATTCAAAGTCAACGCAGAGGTCAGGGGTTGAATTGCCAAGGTCCAGGTTGAACCCACGACCTCCAACATCATATTACAAAATCTTACAATTGGCCCATAGGCTTACGTTATTAATACCCGAGCAGATTATTATATTTAAATGTTGGTTATGATGAATATGTGGGGAAGGGTTGGCAAAGAAGACATGTTCGGTGGTCTACCAAACCAATAGATAAGTTAGTAACTATCCAAACGAGGCTCCACATATAGTGTAACCATGTTATACATCTATCCATCGGTTATAAAAAATAATTCCATAGGTTAATATATATGTTGCAGCCATCCAAAGTTTCGAACCATATGTTAAATATGGCCACTGAACCTATCACCACTGGCTATTTGTTGGTACAATGATATATGTCAGTTAAAAACCATATATTATATATGGTAAGGTGTGATATTTTAATATAAAATGTATTCCAATGTGTTATAACAAAGTGTTATGTTTTCCAATACAAATATGGGGAGGCCCACGAGTTTGACCCTAGGACCTCCCATGGGATTATAAAAGGTTTTTCCAATGCGCCATCAGCCATAAAGTTGAAAGGAGAGTATGCAAAACTCATGTTATTTGTGCTTGTAATATTCCTTTTGAGAAATAACTTGGCCAATATTGGGCCTTTTTGAAATCTGTAAGTTGTGTTGGAGAGCTGAGGTCGAGGCCTATTAGTTGACAGTAGCCATTGATTCCTATGTGCACATTCCAAAATGGTGAATTTTATGTAAAGAGACTTATGATCATTTTAATACAATGGATGCCCACTTGGAAGTGGAGCCGAAGATGTAGTCCAGGAGGGACGAACTCTGTCATCAAATATCTTGTGTTTTCTTCTTATTTCTATTGTTCATGCTTATTTTTCAGATTTCAAATTTATTTTTAAGTCACTTAAAAATCAATTTTCTCTCATTCATTCACATAAAAGCAACCATAGTTAATATTTGGTGAAATTGAGCAAATAGTCAATTATGTTGTTTTCGGATCAAGTATTGTCTTGGCGTACTTCCTTTGGTTTAACCAAAGCTTCCTCTTTGCCTGATCTCATTTAATTTTCATGCCCCAAATATAGTTTGTAGCACCAAGATCCTTCATGTTGAATTTGTAGGAAAATTGGGTCTTCAAATCCTGGATAATTTCTTTATCATTTCCAATCAACAACATATCATCCACATAGAATACCAAATAAATAACAGGGTCACAAATTAGTTTAAAATACACATAGTGATATGCTTTGCTTCTAGTGAATCCAAGTCCCCGTATATATGTTTCAAATTTATGATACCACATCCTTGGTGACTGCTTTAACCCATACAAAGACTTTTGTAACCTGCATACAAATTCTTTCTTTCCCTTGACCATAAAGCCTTCAGGTTGCGTCATGTAGATCTCTTCTTCCAGATCCCCATGAAGAAATGTTGTCTTCACATCCATTTGTTCTGCCTTAAAATCAAAAGCAGCAACAACAGATTAAAGTAACCTAATAGAAGCTTCCTTGGTAACAAGAGAAAAAATATCACCAAAATAAATTCTTGTCACCTGGGAATAACCATTTTCTACCAACAGAACTTTCTATTTCTCCACCTTTCCTTCTGCATTCATCTTCTTCTTACACCCATTTTCTTTGAATGGGTTTCGTTCTAGCTGATAACTCCACTAGATACCAAGCCTCATTTTTGTCCAAAGATGCCATTTCATCAACCATGGCCTCTTTCTAGAGTTTTCCATCCTCTAAATCTATTTCCTCCCTGACAGTTATAGGATCGTCACCAGTAATAGATAAAGAAAAATTTGAACAAAAAGAAAATGGACTATACCTTTCCAGTTGCCTTCTTTCTCAAACTGATATTCTCACATCTGGAGTTTGGGGTCCTTCATTGAGTTTGAGTCCTGTTTTGTTGTAGATTATGATTCTTCCTACTTTAGCTCAAAATCTATCTTCTCAAATTCCTTTGGTAGTACTTCATGTTTCATAACATATTTCACCTCTCTAAACACCACATCTCGGTTGTACAAAACCTTCCTTTTTTTTGGGTTCCAAACCTTATAACCTTTTGAACCATCCTTATACCCAATAAAGATGCACCTTTTAGATTTAGTATCCAACTTGGTTTTTTTCTCCTTTGGAACATGTATATATGCATCACAACCAAATACACTCAGATGTGAAAGAAACGGTTTCTTACCAGTCCATACCTCACGTGGAGTCTTATCCTCCAACGTTGATGAAGGTGATCTATTAACTAGGTAGCATGCAGTTTCCACTACCTCTACCCATAATTCTTGTCCTAACCTGACACCACTGATCATGATTCTTACCTTTTCCATCAACATCTTGTTCATTCTTTTCGCAATTCCATTTTGTTGAGGTGTGTATGGAGTATTCTTCTTCCATGATATAGCACACTTGTTACAGAACTCTTCAAATTCCTTCTTGTAGAACTTTCAACCATTATTTGTCCTCAGCACCTTTATATTTTTCTTTGTCTGGTTTTCTACTAGAGCTATAATTTCTTTAAACCTGTCAAAGACTTCGTATTTCTTCCTAAGGAAATATATGCATGTATTCCTTGATAAGTCATCTATAAATGATACATAGTACATAGACTTACCCAGTGATGGAACTGACACATGTCCAAACACATCATTGTGCATAAGCTCTAATATCCCTTTTCCCCTCTTAGCACTAGAGGGGAAACTCACCCGATTATGCTTCCCATATACACAATGTTCAACGAAATCGAAATCTAGAGACGTACCTTCTACCATACCATTACCATGAAGTATCCGAACGCCCTTCTCTCCAATATGTCCAAGGCTTTGTTGACATAATATGGTCTTTTCTCCATAGAACACTAGATTTTCTACTCCACTTTCAGGAACCACATAACTGTTACACCCATCAATAAAAATACTACCTAGAATCTTATATAGAGTTCTAATTCGAACTCCCTACATCAATACTAGTGCTCCTCGAACCATATTATAGGTATCTTTCTCAAACACTATTTTTACACCTGCATCATCCATCTTGCTTATATAAATAAGATTTTTGGCCCATGAAGGAATATGTAGTATACTTGGAAGTGTTCTAATTCTTCCACCTTGCAACTTCAGCTTGACTTTTCCATGTTTTATGATTCTAGCCTTCATGTCATCCCCTAAGAAGACATCACCACCATCATATTTCTCATACTTGCAGATCCGCTCACTATGGGGAGTGAAGTGAAAGGATGCACCTGAGTTAATCAACCATTCCTCATGACCTACATGTGTACTTGAAGAAGAAGCCAAGTGTTTGTGTGAAAATTTCTGGAAGGTGTACCAAAATTTCTCG
The DNA here is from genome assembly GCA_000404065.3 of Pinus taeda. Taxonomy (NCBI): domain Eukaryota; kingdom Viridiplantae; phylum Streptophyta; class Pinopsida; order Pinales; family Pinaceae; genus Pinus; species Pinus taeda. The sequence goes on from APFE031318534.1 coordinate 51,653, forward strand.
ATTAATTCACTAGGTGACAAGTGACCCTAACAACAAGTTGATGGTTTCTGTCATTCTAGATCTATAATACACATGGAAAATCAATATTAAAAGAAAACAAGGTCCAAAAAAAATAGTAGAAAAATAATGGATCTAGAATAATAACCCAGTGGAAAGACAATTTTAAATGAATAAATATTTATCGATAACACCTGGTGAAAGAGATCTATAGATTGGTCTGTAAGTCCCCCTCCGTGGGATGGGTCCTCTGATATCCTTGATGCTTCAGAAATATAATTCCCTCTCTCAATCATGTGAAAAACCCAAACAAAGTGAAGAACTCAAATGAGAGCTCAAGAAAATGATGATAATGTTGACAATGATAATGATCATGGTGAAGTGAAAAACCCTCCTTTATATAGAAAACTATGGAGTTAATCTCGAAAATGGAGAATAATAAAATATTATTAACCAAATTTAGATCTAACTACTTGGAATACATTATTATATTTATTGGAGAGGGAAAAGGAATTTAAAATGGATAAATACCTTTATTTAGAAATAATTAACAAATAAAATGATTTATTAATTATTTCGCGAGAAACAAGAAAGGTGTGAAATCAAAATAACTATTAAATGGTGATTTAATAATTACTCTAATAATAAAAATAAGTAAATTCAAATAAATAATTATTTATTTAAATATTCCTAAGGATTTAGTCAAATTGAGAAAGAATAATTATTAAATAATGATTTAATAAAATCCTAGAGAAATTAAATAAATAATGATTTATCTAATTATTCTCATGGGATTTTTTTATTTAAATCAGAAAATAATTTAATAAAAGTGGTTTACTAAATTATTTTCCACGTGAAAGTGATTTTACTATGGTAAAATTAAATCCACATGGTGTATTTCGATCCACCTAGTAAGAAATGGCTAGGCGATCTTTTTTTGGTGATAACAGATTGGCCCCACACGTATGAGTGTTAGGAGAAAATCGTATGAACGAAATATGTTGTAGATTGCACTTCCACAAGACACCAAAAGGGGGGTCAAAGAGAGAGAGAGAGAGATCTGAAGCAAGTCAAGGATGGATAAATAATGAAGGGGGACGAGACCTACAATACTGAAAGAAGTCTCCTTTTATGTGGTAGTACATGATCTCAAATGAGGCGGGGGAGGCATACCCATACCCGCCGAGTAACTGAGTACAATGAATAATGGTGAGCCCAACAATGTGGGACTGAGCTACAAAGTACATGATACATGTACACTGGCATCATTTGGCTAGAAAATAATACAATGGATCCCATATACATAATGGGCCTGGAAAAAAATAGGCAAAGACTGAATACAATAACATCTAAGTACATGAGATATAATGCCCCTCAAAATAACATGGGGAGGGGGTATCACAACTGAAGAAGCCCTACTGAATAGGGAAGGGTTCTGAAGCTTTGAATGGATCATCTGAAGGAGACATGCATGTTGTGGGTGCTACAAGCAATGGAAACTGAACCCATCAAATTTGTGAACTGCATCTGAGATTGGATCAACATTTGTGGCCATCTACTTATGTGGGAGGCTACCTGAAGGGCTACCCCCTCATGAGGTCTAGAACTTCTCACACACACTCGGGAATCACTGGGAAAATCATCTGGATCACCAAACCATCGAGTGTACAAATCTCAATCGTCAAATAAGGAGTTGATGTCGAGCACATGAGAAACAACCAATTCAAAGGGCAATAATGAGTCCCTTTGCTTGATTTAAGGCACCTGACAGAGATGGAAGCTCCAACCAATATACACTACCTTCTAGATGACTCTTCTGGAATAAATGTGTTCAGGTCAACAGAAGAGAGTCTGTCAGAGTTAAGGAAATGAGGAATCCTCAACAAAGGCACAAGGGAACATAAAATATTGACTACTGGACTAACACGAGGGATGATTATGGAAGGAGATATGATGGATGGTGGACTGGCGACTTCCCTTGTCAGAGCATAATAAAAATGGTTAACCTTGCAGCGATTGACTCAAACCAAAATGGGATGGTTAATGACTCAAACGGGGGTTCAACAAAGATGAAGCAGAAGAATTGGAGGATAAATATAAGTATAATGGAAGAAATGTGGCACGATGACGAATGAAACAATGTAACGGGACACAATGTGGAATCGGAACAAACTCCATAAGTACAAGAGTGACACATCTCAGATGTTATAAACAAGGGTGACTCGATGATGCTGCCACATGGGGGAGGCTCAGTGGGGACCATAAATACATGAGTAAATGATGGTTACTCATGAAAAAAATCAACACGAAAGTCAACCAGTGCAAAGGTAAAGTGGTACTAGAGAACAAGTGGCTCAAATGAATACATTCGATTTTAAAGGGCGACGAAGTGAAACTTCATGGGAAAAATGGCTTCCAAGTGAAGTGTCAAATTGCCAAAAACAAATAGAGACCCATTATAGAACTCGGTGAAATCTTTCCAAAGGTGTTAACAGTTCATCAAATGGAGCTACGGTTTGGTCATAATGGGTGAATGAAAAGACTATGGTTTTTCCTCTAAAAGGGATTTTTGCCTCCAAATCAAATACATTTGCATAGTGAGCTACAGAGAATTTAGAGAGGAGGAGAAGGCCCTAAATCTTGTGGATATCACAGTGGATAAACCAATTGTTGGAATATGGATCTATGACTTCTAGGTAGGTGACCTTACTTATATAAAAATGGCCTTAATGCTTCTTGGAAGGATGGATCTTGATCAAGAATCAACATAATAAAGGAATATAGGAATGAACTACTAGAGAAAATCTAGAATCATCCCTACCCGCCAAGTTGAATATGGGGACTAGGTGGTAAGTGTTGCATCACACAGAGTAGAAAGGTTGAAGATATGGTATCAAACATCTACAGTATTTGATGTGTATATAGCTCGCTGGAGAGGTCGGTAGGATCAATTATCCAAGTAATGAAAGGATAATCGACCATACCTATATCATTGGGGTCTAGGCCAAGACTTATGTTGATCAAGTGAGAATGTGGCTAAGGGGGGAGCCATCATGCCCCCAAGCAAGGGATACTCCTCCCCAGCATATGTGATGGAGGGGACTTATCTGATATGCAAAGGTGGGAATGATGGCCCCTAGCAGGAGGAGTTTGTAGAGCGCCATTGTGTTTTAAGTGCTCAAACAAGGGATTCAAGAATCTTAGTTGAACTGGCACAAGATCCTCCAAAGGATAATGAGAAGATGTAGGGGCATATGCGACCCTCAGAAGGGATATATGGAGTATGCTATGGTCATACAAGATATATTTAGTAGTGGAATCCAAACACATTTTGATGAGGCGGTATGCCATTTGTTTATGGATGTCTTCTTATCGGAAGAATTGATAGATATAGTGATAGAAAGGAAATGGTGGATTACCAATCTCTTTTGGCACTACATATATGAATCAAATGGACAAAATTTTTGGGTTCGCATACATGGCGTCACTATACCAAAGAGTGGCTTCAGATATAATGAATTGGTGCTCACCTAGAAAACATGGTGGTTGAACAACAACAATGTCTAAGGGACTAGGTTGTTGATGTAATATGGAAGGATGAGTAAGTGGATCATCCCAAGAGTGATCTAAAGTGATATGAGACTCTAGAGGTTCTTCTAGATGGGTAAGAGTAATGGTACTAGAGTCAACACTATCAGATGAGCTAGGAGGGTTGGGGAGAATTGCTTCTCCTAGACTCTCAAATATGGATGCCCCCTTACCCAAACATTGAGTGGTAATATAATGTCCACAAGTTGGATGTGGTTTTCGACTCCATTATGGATGAAATCTTTGGATTCCACAGTATATTGGTCATGGGTCTATTGTGAAAGGAAGTATGCATGATGGTGCATATAATCCCAAGGGTAATCAAGAGTGGTCATGGATTCCACGATGTCTTCATCGAAGTGGAAGATGGGCAGACTAGAGGAAGAAAGACCACATGAAGAGGAAGAGCTACCTAAAGCATCTTCATGAGGATCGAGGTTCACATATGCATCGTCATGACTGGGATACATATGACTAGTAGAGGGGACATCTACTGATGTTGAGACCGATATGTCCACTGAAGGATGTTCAATAGAATCACAAGAGGAGATATCTAGGGAGTTCTCAGTGATCCAGGTGGCTCCAGAGACACACACAGGACAAAGAGGCCTTATGGAAGCTTAAAAATCAAAGTGATTAGAATTCTTTTAAATCAAGACCAGAGTGTAGATCTTGTCTTCTTGATTGCAACGGTGTGGACAGTTCATCAATCCAAGCTCGTATGAGGGAGAATGAGCCAGCTAAAGTTTTGGTCAAAGTTGGACTGTGGGCCAGGTTTAAGTGTCCTACAAATTGACTGGCCCCGGGGCATGAAACCTAGCTCCTGAAAGTGGGTGAATTTGTTGGATCGTTAATTTGTCTAATATCCCCTATATTAGACAAATTCAAATAAATGTTTATTATTAAAAAAAATTGAAAAATAAATAAATAAATAATATAAATGAGGTGGCAGACCACCACCCCAAACTACATTAAAAAAATTTCAAATATTAAAAGGTTGATAGGCCATGACCCCCGCTGGCCCAACCACATCACAAACCCAAGAAATAATGAGCCATGACCCCCACTGGTCCAACCCACCATATAAACAAAACATTAAAACAAGGGTGGGTGGGCCGCCTCCGGTGGACCCGACGCACACCCCAGCGACCCGCTATCAAAACATGACATTGCATTAAATGAGGCCGGTGGGAGTTGAACCCACGACTGGCGAGAGGGCCGGCTCCACCCACGCAACAGCCCCATGAACCAATGAACCTCCATTTAATGCAATGCAACACACCACCCTTTTGAATAATGTCAATCCAAATGCATATGATGCGAAGGTTATGGGGTGGGCTGCCCAATGTGGGCCCGACCCCCAAAACGAATATGTGGTTGTTTTAAAAAAACAATATATGTTTTAATGTGGAGGGGTGGGGGTTTGACCAGTCGACCTCCTACTTGTAACTAAGACTTTATATCAATCCGCCCAACCACCGCCTTGTAATATTCACCTCAAATTTTTATATAAACCCTCTTTTTGTCAGTGCACGGGGGCGAAGATGGAGCACAGAAATCGAGACTATAAGTTTTAATTAATTTATTTGCAGGTGGAACCATGAGTCCAGAGAAGAGGTAGGCGGACCCTTGATTGGGAAAATTTCTCAAGAGGGTGAAATTTTTGCAGTGTCCAAATTGGACAATTTTTATGTCAATCTTACACCTCTTAGTGACACAAACCTAATGGCACAGTCAGTTTCCTGATCTGAGTAGAAAATTTGCAAAGGACTCGGAGAAGGGAATCTTTGAGGAATCTAGGGGCAATTTAAAAGATTCCTTAAGCCCTGGATTTTCACTTTCTCACAATTAAGAAATTTGGCAGTTGATTTTGCACTATTCGAGACCACAAATCTGATGGTGCATTCAAATTTCCCATTTGATCATTTCATTTTTCAGCAACTTTTCAAAGTGGAGTGTAGGTGTCATTATTCAGTGTGCAGACAGTCATTTCCGTGACATCTAACGCAGCAAGATTGATGGTACAGCCAGCTTCAAAAGTTTGACATCCTTTTCTTCAAATGGCCCCAGGATGTGAGGTATATGCAGTGTGTTCATTTACTTATTTTTCTATGAGATGCATTGTGCTGCATAGATCCATGTTTGATATTTTGATGTGGATCTTGTTTCTTACTTGTTTCATGATTCCTGCTTGATGTGACGTGGAATCATTCGTGGGATGTACTTGTTGTCATGATTCATCATGTTTTACTTGAGATCCCTTTGTCATCATGTTGATGGGATACTCATGTTGTCGCCATGTATGTTTTCATTGAGATCCATGTTATTCCATGTTGGCGGGATGCTCATTATCATCATGCATGATTTTAGGTCATACTAATAGGAGTCCTTTTTTACTGAGAGTTCCTGTAGTGAAACATCTCTTGGAGCCACTCTTGTGTGAGGACATTTTCCTTGAATGGTAGCAACATCACCTCTTATGTACATGATCACTATTGACAACACTTAAAGCAGTGACCTACACCATCTTGACATTGGGGCCCAAAGATGTAGTCCCTCCTGGACGAACTCCGTTATCAATGTCTTGTTATTTATGTTGTTGATTATTGTAATGTTCCTTCTTCAGTACAGCATGCATATCTATTCCTTTAGGCTATTTTAAATCCAATTTTAATCACATCACACAAGTAAAAGATCTTGGTTAAATCTGGGAGTTGACTCAACTCGGATCAAGTTTGGTATTAGAGCAGTCTTTGCATGGATTTGAATCGCAATTGTGAACAATGGAATGTGTAGTGACAGAGGATGAAAAGGTGATGTATGAGACCATGCTCAAAATTTCTCAAAGGGTGGAAATAATGTATGAAACTCTACAGAAAGAGACAGAGGAAAAGGAGTGATTACAGCTTCAGTTGTGAGCCACGGAAGAGGCCCTGGAAGAACTAAATAACAACAACCAAAACCTTCGAACAGAGAATGTTGAATTGAAGATGCTTCTACATGAGGAGAAACAGGAAAAACAGAGTTTTCTACAACAACTTCAAGCTAAGGACGAGGCCTTGGAAAAGCTACAATGTGACCTATGTGAGGTAAAAATTAATTCTCTAAATTCATGTATGTGTCATGATGGTGATTTCGCTATTTTTGAAAATCATACCATATGAATTGGCTCCAAACTATTGAGGAAAATGGGGTATGAATGAAAAGGCTTGGGCATTAAAGGCCAAGGCATCATCAACCCCATCAGGCAAGACTTGGGTATGTCATAAAGGAAGTTGGGGAATGTGCCAAGATGGCAAGAAAACCACCAAAAATAGATGATGAGCAGCCCTCATCAGTTCTTTCCAACTCGACAATGGAGGTAAAAGATGTCAATTCCCTTTCAGTTTCATCTTCACATAGTATGATTTATGTTGGAGATGTGGAGATACCAATTACAGGGACAAACATGAGGCTCCTTACCAGGATGAGGTAAAGGATGAAAAATAAATTGGTGTTAATAGCCAAGGCATAACTCAACCATTGCAGGTTGTGCAAAGACCTCAATTTGTAGGCTTGAGATACACCAAAGGAGAATGCTCGAAGGTGTCATATTCTTCCAAGACATCGTTGAAATCGTTGAGGAAAGAGAATGATGGGAACACACCCCCATCATCCCATCGCAATGCCCATTGCAAGGAAAGAGTTGAGGCAAGCTTTCATTGCCATACTTACACCAGAGATGGCAAGGAAAGGTATAACCAGTCTCAACATTCAAATGTTCATTTTGATTATAATCATGTTTTTAATGGTGAACGTAAAACATGGCATTGAAAAACATGTACCTTTTGTGGATTACATAATACATTTTCTAAGTGTTGGAAAAGAATAGCAGCACACAACAGGATGAGGCATGAAACACCCTCTCAACAACAAGTAAAGAAACATGTTAAGTAGATCTGAAGGAAGAATATGTATCATAGTCATTGCAACAGAGGTGGCCATAAAAATTCACTTGTGTGAGGCTCCATCCAGAGCAGCACTTTAAAGATAAAGTGTCACTGCATGAACCAAATGAACGGTTGTTCGACAAGAAAAACCACCACAGGGAAGTAACCCATTCACATTGATAAGTAAAAAATGGTTTCTAGATAGTTTAGCTTGTCATGGTTGTGCTTTTGTAAATCATTTGTTTCATTTTAAAATGTAAAAGTGATGTTGTGTTTTCGATCACTTGTTAAGAAAAAATGATGTCTGGTCTTATTTTGTGATGCATTTTAGACTGTTAAAGTGATGTCGTGTTTCCATCACTTGTCAAAGAAACAATAGTGTTTGGCCTTTTTTTTGTAAATCATGTGTTGCAGCAATGATGTGTTTTCCATCACTTGTTGGAGCAACAATGATATGTTGGCCTTGTTTTCGTAGCAGGGGTATTATTTCCATTTTGATGTAAACTTGACCACCGAGTATGTGTTATAAACTTGTGGAAAGTGTGGGATGATTGGGTCATTAAATTCAACATGTAATTTTCAAAACAATGTACTACAAGTTGAAGAGGTTGCAGGTGTCGACTCATCACTTAAGGCTCCGAAGAACAAAGGTGAAGGAGACGAAAGTAATACCTTTTTCAGGACACTTTTGATGTAGACAAGGTACAGAGAAGTTGCAAATTATTTTTCGTGCTTTTGGAGGACCAAAAGATCCTCAGTGGGGAGGATTGATCCAGGTGGCTCCAGAGACACACACAGGACAAAGAGGGCTTATGGAAGCTCAAAAATCAAAGTGAATAGAATTCTTTTGAACCAAGACCAGAGTGTAGATCTTGTCATCTTGATTGCAGTGGTGCGGGTGGTCTGTCAATCCGAGCTCGTATGAGGGAGAACGAGTCAGTGAAAGTTTTGGTCAAAGTTGGAATGTGGGCCAAGTTCAAGTGTCCTACAAATTGACTGACCCTAGGACATGAAGCCTAGCTCCAAAAAGTGGGAAAATTTGTTGGATAGTTAATTGGTCTAATATCCCCTATATTAGACAAATTCAAATAAATGTTTATTATTAAAAAAATCAGAAAAAATATAAATGAGGTGGCGGGCCACCACCCCCGCCACCCCCAAACTATGTTAAACTTTTTTCAAATATTAAAAGGCCTACGGGCCATGACCCCCGCCAGTCCAACCCACCATATAAACAAAACATCAAAACGGGGCTGGGTGGGCCACCTCTGGTGGACCTGGCCCACACCCCAACTACCTACTATTAAAACATGACATTGCATTAAATGCGGCCAGTGGGAGTTGAACCCATGGCCAGCGGGAGGGCCAGCCCCACCCACGCGGCGGCCCCATGAAAACTGAACCTCAATTTAATGCAATGCAATACGCCACCCTTATAAATAGCACAATTCCAAATGCATATGCTACGAAGGTTATGGGGCGTGCGGGCCCGACCCCCGAAACGACTATATGTGGTTGTTTTAAAAAACCAAAATATGTTTTAATGTGGAGGGGTCAAGGTTTGACCACCCGACCTCCTTCTTGTAACTCAGACTTTATACCAATCCGCCCAACCACTCCCTTGTAATGTTCGCCTCGAATTTTTAAATAAACCCTCTTTTTCATAGTGCATGGGGTGAAGATGGAGCACGAAAATCGAGACTATAATTTTTAATTAATTTATTTGCAAGTGGAACCATGAGCCTAGAGAAGAGGCAGGTGGAACCATGATTGGGCAAAATTCTCAAGAGGGTGAAATCTTTGCAGTGTCCAAATTGGAAAAAATTTATGTCGATCTCACACCTCTCAGTGACACAAACCTGATGGTGTAATAAATTTCCTTATCTGAGCAGTAGATTTGCAGAGGAACCGGAGGAGGGAATCTTTGAGGAATCTAGAGGAATCTAAAATATTCCTTAAGCCCCAGATTTTCACTTTCTCAGAATTTAGAAATTTGACAATCGATTTTGCACTATTTGACACCACAAATCTAATGGTGCGTTTAGATTTCCCATTTGATCATTTCATTTTTTGGCCACTTTTCAAAGTGGAGTGCAGGGGTTAGCATTCAATGTGCAGGCAGTCATTCCCATGAGATCTGATGCCGCGAGATTGATGATATGGCTAGCTTCAAAAATTTGACATCCTTTTCTTCAGATGACCCTAGGATGTGAGGTATATGCAGTGTGTTCATGTACTTCTTTTTCTATGAGATGCATTGTGATGCATAGATCCCTGTTTGATGTTTTGATGTGGATCTTGTTTCTTACTTGTTTCATGATTCCTGCTTGATGTGACACGGAATCATTCATGGGATTTGCTTGTTGGCATGACTCGTCATGTTTTATTTGAGATCCCTTTGTCGTCATGTTGATGGGATACTCATGTTTTCATCATGTATGTTTGCATTGAGATCTCTGTTATGCCATGTTGGCGGGATGCTCATTATCATCATGCATGAGTTTAGGTCATACTGATAGGAGTCCTTTTTTACTGAGAGTTCCTGTAGTGGAACATCTCTTGGAGCCACTCTTGTGTGAGGGAATTTTCCTTGTATGATAGCGACATCACCTCTTATGTACATCATCACTATTGACAACACTTAATGAAGCGGCCTACACCATCTTGACACCGGGGCCCGGAGACGTAGTCCCTCCTGGATGAACTTCGTTATTAATGTCTTGTTATTTTATGTTTCTGATGATTTCCATGTTCCTTCTTCTGTACAACATGCATATTTCTTCCTTTAGGCTATTTAAATGCAATTTTAATCACATCACGAAAGTAAAAGATCATGGTTAAATCCGAGAGTTGAGTCAACTCAAATCACTCAGGGAGTGATCTCATGAATGATGATAAGTATAGGATGGGAGCAAAATTGTCCATCATCTCAACATCATGGGGAGGGATCATGATGGGTGGTTGGGAGACATCCTATTCTGGAGTAGGGGTAGGACCAAACTCTAAAATTAAAGGAGAAAAAGTACTTGAAGTGTATTGCGAAAATCTTCAAGATGGGGACAGTGATGGGAATAATGGTCGTAGTTATCACACAAAGCACAAGGGTGGTTTATGTGTAACGGTCAGATTCTCTTAACCGATTTAGGCAAGGTTACATGGACCTTGGTGATGTTAGGATTGAGAAAGGTATCAGTGACAACCTCTTTAATTTTGGGGAGTTCAGGACAGTTACTGGTGGCAAGACCGACAACATCACACAAAGAAAAAGGGGGAAGAGGCTTTGGCGGCATAGGGGCAGGTGGAGTTGTTGGGGGGGACTTGTCTTGGGATCCCTTCTTCCGATATTTGAGCCCTCGCTAGATGATTTCACAATAGGAGTAGGCTCCTACTGAGGTTGTTGTGGAACTAAGGAAAAGGAAGTAGTAGGAACGACTAGTTGGACTAGGGTCAAAGTGGTGTAAGGTTTAAACTAATGAGGTGGATTTTTTGCAGGGGGATCAATGTACTAGACTGGAATCCCTAGGTTGATATTATGTAGACTCAATGTAGCCATGACAGGTGTAGAATAAAATTTGGGAGGTGGAACCAAGGACGGTACCTAACCCAAAGGGTAATGACCCAGAGGAACAGCTCCCACATGGTTAAGGGTTGGAGCAATGGAACTAGGCGAAAAAGGATTAGGAGAGACACCAGCAAAAGGAGGTGGTCCCTAAAGAGTTGTACCATTAGGCATGGTTAAGTCAGGCACAACAAGTTGTGAAGGTGTGGACTTTTGTGCAGACATAGCAGATCATTTGAGGGTAGCCTGTGATGCTTGGATCATGCAAACACTCGATGACCTAGGCTCAGAAGGAGTAGGAAGTGGGCCATAGTAAGCACCAAGAAAATAGGAATATTTATAGACTCCGAGAGAAATAGAGGAGATAGTCTTATTGTCAGCCATGGACGAAATGTTGGTATGAGGCGAAGTCTAGGCTTTTGGATCGTAATACGTCAATTGATCGATGATGATTATCTTTCCATTGTGTGGAAATCACATCTTACGGTGAATCATAGATGTGACAGCTAACATGGAATAAGTATAACTATGACCCAAAAGGATGTCATAGTAAAGGGTAGCATTGATGACTTCGATGTCAATGCATACAGCCTTTCCAGCAACTGTAACTGGGTAGTTGTGATATAAGACAAGGGGCTGTGAAGGATGACCATCCCATGCATGCAAAGTGATGGTGGACAGGGATAGGTCAGGGGAACTAAGTTTTTTCTAAACATTGGCGACCATCACATAGGTGGATGAGCCTTCATCAATGATGCACTGCAAAACAATGGTGTTTCGAAAGGAGACTGGAATTTGGAAAGCAACATATGAAGGTGAAGGAGTTTTATCTGACTTGTCAACATGGAAGACAATAATTTGATCGTCTTGAGGATATAAGATGCCTAGATAAGATAGTAGAGATTTTCATTGTGATGGGCACATCTGGAGGACTTCCAGTGTTGACATGGCAGCAGGAGACTGCGCCAAGTCATCTACTATGCTATATGTATGTGCATCTATGGCAGAAGTAGCATTTCTACATAACGGACCTTTGGGGATCTTGGGTATGACCTCAACCTTAGGTTGAGGGATCTATAAGGTACTGTTGGGTGTTGATAGAGGCTGAGTGGACACTTTGGGTTGGGACTCAGTTGTAAACTTAGCAGGTGGCTTGTCATACTGACATGATCGAGTCTGGAGGTTGACTTGTTTGGTGTTTACCTCATAAAAATTCATCATTAGAGTCTGATAATCGTGATGACCGGATGGAGGATTTGGTTGAGCAGCCTAACCTTGCAAAGGTTGGGAAACTATATACACTTGGTGAGGAAAAGGGTTGGTAAGCACAGCGGGTTGAGATGAATCAGGAGGGGGAGGAGGAGTGGAGGATTGTGATCCTCAAGAAGTTACTTGAGCCTCCCATGCTTGGCGCATCCAAGGTTACAGGGGACACTCATGAGTATAATGAACATATACTATACAACAAGCATAAGATGTGTTCGTATGAAGACCCTTGTTCTGCTTGGGTTGACCACCCTGTTGTTGGGTTGTAGGGTTAGGTGGAGGACCTTGAGGGGCATTGGGTGGAGCACTTTGGTTTCCATGATTACCTTGCTATTTTTGGTTCCTATTTCCCTTCCCCTTGTTCTTTTTCATGGTATTCGGGGGATTGGGACCACTCTATTAAGCGTACACTTGTCCTTGTGGAGGAGGTACTTGCTACGACGGAGGGGGAGCAGGCATGGGGGGCTGCGACATGGGTGCCAAAGGAGTTGGAGTGCTAGGATGTGTGTACGAATAATATGGAGATGGGGCAGCATTGGTATAAGCAGACAATGCAACAACTGGCCTTATCATCGATTGATGCGGACAAAGATATGCATATGGTGTGCTAGGACCTAGATAAGGAGTGCCTTGATAAGGATTGGGGGAAGGGATAATTGTACATGAGACTGGTCCCTCCCTGAGTTTGATCATAACTCATCTGATGAGGATCATATGGTTGGGGGTGTGAAAGATTTCCAAAAATTCCACCTGTGGCATGAGATGCCCTCAGCGCATTAGTGGCACTAGGCCGAGACAGATCATGGATGAGTGTGTAAATGTAACATATCTAGGTGTAAATCAGGTCAAGTTTGAGAGCTATCTGGCAAGATTCTTCTTCGGATTGAGGAAAGTGAGAAATGACATCTTTCACAATGGGGGCCAATAGCAATCTAAGAAACCAATCCATATAGACTTGGTCTTTGAAATCAGGAGCTCGATAGACACTCCTCATTCCACGGCATTCCTCAACATGGTCGAAAAGGCAAGAGGCAGAAGTCTAACATAATTAAGTCAAAAGTTCAGTACCAGTATCATAAAGGAGCAGTAACTAGAAATATGAAAGAAAGGTTGTGGAAAGAGTCACTAAAGTGGAATGGGTTTCCCTAGGTTGGCCTACATACCACTTCGTAGCAGCTCCAGTGAGCATGTGTTGGAACAATCAAAGACGAATGGAGTCGTCAATAATAGAATTGGATGAACACCACATATGAAAGGAGTGAACATGATTGGTTGGGTCTTCTCTAGGATTTCCCTCAAACTTCAGGATGTCTTAAGGGAGTTTTGTAGGCATTTTTGTCTATGTGGGATCATGGAGAAGGGTATCATTGATAAGCTGGTTAAAATCTGGGAGACTTAGACCAACGACAAAAGGAAGTAAAGGAGTTGGAGTGACCACACTAGTTGAGGTTCCACTAGTGGTGGTACCCATGTTGGCACTTAGGTTACCACCCTGGTTTCCTGCACCTGCATTAGTGCCTAACATGATGGTGGTATCAGGATGAGGGGACACAGAATCAAAGGATGAACAAGATGAACCAGCAAAACTAGAATCTAAATCAGAACGATGACTCAATGAAGGACAGGGAGGAGGAACTCACCCCTGACAATGAGGAGTGATATGGCCTAACAAGAAATAATGGTGGATCCCTTGAATTCGATGTGACAAACACCTTGGAGACGCTATGATGTTTAGATTAAGTGATAATGGTAGGAAGAAAATAGAGAAAAATAGTAAGCAAACACCTAGTGTAGTGGTGCCAAGTCTAAACTAACTATTTTAATTATGTTACTCTAATGCAAGCAAACACGTCCTATCAAATAAAAATACCTCTAGCCTATAGGTGATCTGAATCATCAAACAATCCTAAATCCTTTTTTTCAAATGGCCTTCCAAAGAACTTCTTACTTGATGGAATCTTATTCCTGCAAGAAGAGTTGTCGAGAGAAAGGTAGGGTAGAGGAACAACTACTTCCCATAGCCAATCTTATAATTTTTTTACCTAAGATTGGTCACTACGGTTACCTTCATCCCATGGGGTTGGTCGAGTCTTGAGCTTCTTGGTAGTTAGCCACTGCACAAAATTCCCTGCCATGGGCTGGGTAGCCCCGAGGATAAATGCTCACACAATGACCTAGCCTAACTCCCTCTAAATCAGGTTTCTAATGCACTCTGACTTTGACCATAGGATGGTGAAGGATTTTAAGCTCCCTAATATGAAAACTTCTATGTCTCAATGAAAAGTGACTAATTGATGTTATTGGAAGCCTATCCCACTGATCCTACACCTACACTATAAATATTGTTTTGCCCTAATTCCCAAATGGGATTAATCTATGTTTTGTTGATTTATTATTGGAAGCCTATCCCACTAATCCTACACCTACACTATAAATATTGTTTCGCCCTAATTCCCAAGTGGGATTAATTTATGTTTTGTTTATTTATTAAGGTGTAGTGTTTAATGTCTTGGCTTGGCGGTGTTAACCAAGCTTTCGTTCGCTTAAGGTGTGAGTGTTTGTAAAATATGTGTCAAGTGGATGAGTTAATTAATCACGTTTCATGATGCCATATGCTGTTGAAAGTAAAAGGTTGAAATATTATAAATGAATCTGAAATGACAAAAAATTAAATAGACAATCAAGCATACACAACGCCACCCACAAGGGATACAAAGAAGCTAAGAAAAAAAATGCAAACAGGCTACTCAAAGACACATAAAGAGGGCAAAAAGATATGATGTCAAGGGACTAGGATCTAAAGGCCCTAAGCTGCTGAAAATGGTGTACACAAACAAAAAAAATTAGAGGTGAAAATTGATGTAAAGGACAAGTATGAAGCTCTAAGACCAGGGATGCTCAAGGGGATCCTAAGGGGAAAAAGGCAAACCCAAACTCTAAAGTGAGAAAAGGTAAAATAAACCTATCCAATGGATCTGAAACATAATGGATCAGATCTGAAAAATAGAAGCTAAAAATGTTGAAAACCCTAGATTCCTCACTCAGCAAATGTCTTCCTAACAATGTGGAGGAGTACTCTAAATGCTAGGGGGTTATTTCCTTCCTCAAAGAGACAAAACAAGTGGATCCATTTTTTAGAAAAACTAGGGAGCACAGGTACTGACCTGTTTTCAGAGCTAGCACAGTTTCTAGGGAAAAAAGTGCACTATGGAGCGCACTAAAGGGGAAAAAAGTGTGTTTGGTTCCCGGTTGTCTCAGTCAGCAAATTTCAGAAATATGTGGCCGTCTCCTCCTAGGATGGTACCTATAACCTACGGAAAAGACTAGAAACCCTTCAGACTATGAAAATTTGACAAAATAGGGTTCAAAAATAGAAATAAAATTGAGAGGCCTAAAAAATGGCTAAAGAAACCCTGAAATTTTTTAAACTTTAGTCACCCAAAAACATGTTTATTAAACCAATGGAGTCGCCCTTTGTTGACGACAATGTAACTAAAGACCCAATGGAGTCTCCATTTGTTAGTGTGAAAGCTTCTAGAAGGTGTATCAAAAATCCTCACTTAAGTCACTAGGTGACAAGTGACCCTAACAACAAGTTTATGGTTGTTGTCATTCTAGATCTACAATACAAATGGAAAATATGAAGTAAAAGAAAACAAGATCCAAAACAAATAGTAGTAAAATAATGTATCCAGAATAATAACCCAGTGGAAAGACAATTTTAAATGAATAAATCTTTATTGATAACACCTAGTGAAGGAGATCTACAGATGGGTCTGTAAGTCCCCCTCCATGGGATGGGTCCTTTGATATCCTTGATGTTTCAAAAATAGAATTCCCTCTCTCAATCATGTGAAAAACCCAAAAAAAGTGAAGAACTCAAATGGGAGCTCAAGAAAATGATGATAATGTTGACGATGATAATGATCCTAGTGAAGAATGAATAAAAACCCTCCTTTATATAGCAAACTATGGATTTAATCTAGAAAATGGAGAATAATAAAATTTTATTAACCAAATTCAGATCTAACAACTTGGAATACTTTATTATATTTATTGAAGAGGGAAAGGAATTTAAAATGGTTAAATAACTTTATTTAGAAATAATTAACAAATAAAATGATTTATTAATTATTTCGCGAGAAACAAGAAAGGTGTGAAATAAAAATAATTATTAAATGGTGATTTAATAATTATTCTAATAATAGAAATAAGAAATTCAAATAAATAATGATTTATTTAAATATTCCTAAGGAATTTAGTCAAATGTGACAAGGAATAGCTATTAAATAATGATTTAATAATAATTCCAAGAGAAAATTAAATAAATAATGGTTTATCTAATTAAGTTCATGGGGTTTTTTTATTTAAATCAGAAATAAATTAATAAAAGTGGTTTACTAATTTATTTTCCACATTGAAAGTGATTTTACTATGGTAAAATTAAATCCACATGGCGTATTTTGATCCACCTAGTTAGAAATGGCTAGGTGATCATTTTTTGTGATAACACCGAGTACACATCCCCACCTTCATTTGAGGTGGTTTTCGCCTCTATAGAAGGAGCATCATCAGATCTCTTTCCTTTCTCGGGAGCTTTAGATATACAGTGCTTTTTATAGTGCCCTTCCTTTCCGCATTTCCAACATACCTTTACAAGTTTTCCTAGATATTTATATCTCCCTCTAGATTTATATCTCCCACTCAAGGAATTCTTCTTTTCTCTATTTTAGGACCATCCTCGTACAAATAAGGCATCTCCATTCTGGCTTTCCATATTTTTTTGTCTTGTCTCCTCTAACAACAAGGATGAGACTATTTCATCAAACTTCAAAGAGGTTGTATTTCTACCTATAGCAAAAAGTAGACTATTCCATGAATCTGGTAGAGAAAACAACAAACTGATGCACTTATCTTCATCTAAAAGTTTTATATCAACATATAAAAACTGGCTTACCATAGTATTAAAGGAATTCAGATGCTCTGTCCTTGAGTCTCCATCCTTCATCCTCAAGTTATACAACTTTTTCTGCAGGAAAAATTTCATCACCAAAGACTTATATTGGTACAAAGTCCCTAACTTGACCCACAAATCCTTTGCTAAAGCAAGTAAGTGGTGACACCATGCCCACCACCCAATTCGACATGTACTGTTTTCTCAATACACTGTACCAAGAAGAGGTTCTTAGTCTCCACCAATTTCAATAGCACCCCTATCATTTCTTTAATTGAACCTACCATGTTTGTTTGGTTGGGACAGATTTCATAGATTCCCCTGATACATTCCACAACACTAAATCTGAGATACACAACTGTATTGCACTCTTTGCCCTTTGATCCAACTTTTCCCAATCTTATGTTGACATTGTTGTTGGTTTAGTACATTGATCTACTGCGATCCACTAATCTTTATCCACCCACAGATCCTCCACCTTGAGCTTCCACAACACAAAACTTTGACCATTAAATTTCTCAATCACTATCTTTCCACTACTCATCATCTTAATATTTCACTGCATGAATTGATCCCATAGATATCCCATTGAACATGGTCTTCTAGAGGCCCGAGAAAAACCCATCAACAGTAAAGGCGTTCCCTTGAAGCTTAGACAACTCTGATACCAAATGTAGGTCATAACCCTATATAGAAATTATCTATAGACGAATTCTAAAAACGAAAAATAAACAATGATGAGAATATAAAACAAATACACAGATGGATCCCAAAACTAGGACTACCATATTGATTTTTCGTTATGTTCCTTTCAATGCTACAATATATATATATATCTATATATCTATTATATATATATATATATATTATATATATATATATATATATATATATATATATATATATATATATATATATATATATATATACCCCAATCCATTAACCCTGGATTAGAACATAACCATATTTCCGTTGACCGGATCTACAAAATACCATGGGAAGAAAACCATCATGCCCAAAACCATGTGCAAAACCCATGCATAGAACCATAGCTAGGTATGGCCATCTAATATAGGGCCCAAAAAAAAATTTCTCAAGCTACTGCCCCCCTAAAAAAAATCTCTCAATAATGAGGGTTGCGCCCCCCTGTTGCGCCCAACACAACGAATAGGGGGCGGCATCACCACCCCTGTGACCCCAACCCCCCGCGTGTGTGAGTAGTTGTGGAAAGAATATAACACACACCCAACAATGTTTCTCTTAGTAATGAAAAGTTTTTCAAAATTCTTACAGATGGAATTATACTAGGTCACCATATTTTAGAGGAATATATATAACAGGATATGACTAAAATAAGGGTAATACTTCACCTACCTATTCTGCATTTGTAGAAAGATGTATGAAATTTCCTATGACATGCTAGGTACTATTGTCATTTTATTAAATATTTTTCACATATAGCTCATTCATTTTTTGCATTACCTAACAAACATTCTGATTTTTTGTGGATAAATAGTTGTAGGCATACCTTTGAAGATTAATAAGCTCCTATTTTTAAAACATCCTATATTAAGAGGGCTTAATTGGTCCCTTTTTTTCCATATCTCCACATATGCATTATACACCACCACCAGAGCTATGTTAGGACAACAAGAAGGTAATTATCCATATGTAATCTAATTCATTAACAAGAACCTTTCAAAGATGGGATTGAATTACATGATAACTAAAAGGGAATTTCCCAATGTCATGCATGCTATTAATAAATTTAGACATAAAATGTTATGGTATCTTATGGTAGGATTATTATATGGTTTCTTTTGTTACAAGAATTCAATATTACAATTTTAAATAAACCAGGAAAGGAAAATGTAGCTGCTAATTTTCTTTCCTAAATAAAATCTAATGGAAATGATCCATCCATTGGAGATTTTATTCTAAATGAGAACTTTTGTGTATCATCTCACAATGGTTTGCATATATTTCTACAAGGAAATTACCAAATCATGTGACTCTAAAATAATGACATAGGATCATTGGATAAAGTGAGAGATTCTCGTGGACTGATGGTTTCCTTTTCCACATGGGGTCTAAATTAATTATCAAAAGATTCATGTGAGAAGATGAATTTTATGAAAATATGAAGGCCTACCATGATGGTCCATATAGAGGAAATTTTTTTGACAAAATAACTGGGGACAAAGTGCTCCATCAATGGTAATATTGGTCCACAATCTTTAGACATGCCAAAGAATATGTAAAGAGGTGTGAAAAATACCGACGAAAGGGAAGGAAAATTCAATGAGATTACATTACATTAAAAACAATGTTAATGTTAGATCCCTTTGAAAATGGGCTATTGGCTTTGTGAGATCCACAAAACCCCCCTCTCGGTGAAATTCCTACATCCTCATTTAAATAGGCTACATGACCAAATGGATGGAAGCCAAGTTGATACTCAATTTATTCATGAATAAGTATTCAAAAGGTTTGAGATTCCATGAAAAACAAAAACTCACAGAGGAACTTAGTTGACATCTAGGCTTCTTGAAGGATTAATGGAAAAATACAAGATCAAGAAAAAAGTGAGCACGCCATATCATCCATAGGAAAATGGACAAGAAGAGGGGACTAATAAGGTTCTTGAAGTCATCATCACCAAAACAATGAAGTACCTCAATTTTAGGGATGATAGACTCTACGAAGCCTTATGGGCCTACAAGGCAACTTGGAGAACTACCACTGGAAGTACACCCTATGAGCTAGTGTCTGGGAAGTGGATTCTTTTGCTAATAGAGACAAAAAGCTAGATTGCAAGACAACAACACAAGTTGGAATGGATCTATTAAAGGCTTAGAATAGAGATTTATTCAAATTAATGAGTTGGATGAGCTACATCAAGCTACACTACATTAGGCTACAATGCTAAAACGTTAAAGAGCCATATGGCATGACAAATTCATCAAAAAGAAGAGTTTTAAATAACGTGACCAACCTTCTATTATTTGGTTCCAAATTTAAGGAATTTAGAGGAAAATTTTGAATTCGATGGCTCAACCCATATGAGATCGACATAGTATACAATAATGACATCAATTTGGCAAATAGATGAATCCAAGAACCTTTTGATGGTCAATGAACATAGGCTTCATTTATAACACTAACCTCTATCTAAGTAAGTATTAAGAAGGAAAATTACACATGGATCCTAATTGTGATTTGGAGCTAGTGTCTAAAGGAGAAATCCTTCTTGGAAAAATCATTCTTATGTTCTTCATCAGACGGAGAGAGAGAAATACCATGTGTGAAAACCCTTAAGGGCATGAATGTGTGTATGCCATATGAAAACCATCCTTGGCTAGCACATGACATGTTATTCAAAAATGGAAGAAGGAAGGGGACTTCACAAATTTTTGTGATGGTTACGTTAGGATCCTTCCCATCCTTTAATAACTAATAGGTGATCTTCAGAACATGCACGACAGAGAAATGTTTGTGTTTGGTTCATGATCACTTGTAACTTCAACTCCAACTAAAGTGTGTTGATGCAACTTTAATTTAAGCTTATTATTGCAACTATGACTAAAGTTTTACATTGCAATTCTGCCATGGTCTAGAAATGAGGAACACAATTGTTGCAACTCATATAGCCATAACTCTTGTTGTTGCAAATCTAGTCCATGACACTATCATTTCACTTCCAAGGAGGGAACCCAATGTTGATGTTGTAATTTCAATCTAGGACATAGTCAACCCCTATTGTTGTAATTTCAATGGAAATGTGAAACTACCCAAGTTCATGGGAAACAAGGAAACACAAAAATAATTCAAGGGTGAGGTTACTCAAGTAAGAATTGACAGGTGCATTTTCAAATGTTTTGTGTAATGAATAGGTTTTAAGTGGTAATTCTTTCTTATTATTAATATGGGCACCATTGTCCTACATCACATTCTATCCATACCAAATAGAACAGTGTTGGCATTATGACACAAATTTGGCACTATGGCACAGGTGTTGTCCTTGATGGAAACTCACTTAGATGACAGATCACATTTCAGTAGGTTAACAACACAGAGTTACAGATCGGACTTCATAGAATTAGGAAAGAGAGTTATACACAGGTTCACCTTGACAAAGTAGTGTATACACACGGATTAATAGACCAAAAGAAGCATATACGTACACGCGCACTTTCACATAATGAAAGGCACATATATCTTGGAAAACTAAGTTTCAGTCCAAGGTATTTTGTCCATGGTATTGGTCCAAGATATATGGTCCGAGGTATTTGGTCCAAGGTATTGGTCCTAAGTGGTTTTGGTCCATGGTATTGAGTAAGGCCTAAGACTATAAAAGCAGGAGAAGATCATTAGGAAAAGGCACTTTCAAGTATTGAATATCTGATGAAGAGCAAGATCTAGTATACAGGTTATTGGGTTATGGTGCATAGTTGGATCTGAACCAAGGATGAACCTTAGTGCTTGATGAAGGATAATATCTAATGATGGGTCAAGATCTTAAGGCTTGAAGTGAAGTATTTTTATGTGGTTTGAACATTTATCTGAATAACAAGCACATGTTGTAGTCTGTAAATATGATGATCTGGGTATAACTAAGTCTGGAATTGTGGTAATGTTTAAATCATCATTTACATATCTTTACGCAGGTTCACTTTAGAAAAGGCGTGTATACACACTGGTTCTGCATATCAAAACAACGTATACATCTTAAATTTGATTTGCATATCTGTATGTAGGTTCACTTTAAGAATAGAGTGTATGCACGCAGGTTCGACACATGGAAGTAGTGTATACCTCATAAAATATGTTTTAGCTACTTCTGTTTGTTGTTGCAGTGTTCTAGATTCTGGCTTGAGTTCTAGTTACTGTATTCTGGTTACATTATTTTGAAAGATCAAATTGAAGGGTTGTCAAAGTGATTGATTGATTCAGTTGTTGTTGGTGTAAAGGAGATTGGTTGATTATGATATATTTGACGATTGAACAATGTTATTCATAGATCCAGTTTGAAAATTTATGAAACGTGGTCCCTGGAAGAAAAGAGAAGGTTGTAGCCTTCTGTAGGTCAGCACCTACATACTAGTAAATGTATCAGCTAGTACAAGAGCTAGGGGGTTGTAGCTCCCTTCCAAGAGAAGCTGGAGAACGAGAGAAGGTTGTAGCCTTCTGCAGGTAGAAGCCTACGTACTTGTATAAGACTACACCAATACAAACAAAACAAAACAAAAATTGTAAAAATAAGTTTCTTATTAAAAGAATATAGAGACGATTGCAACAGGTGGTTTTCACCCACATTGGGTTTCCACCTTATATCTTGTGTTCATATGTGTGATTGTATGTTCTATTTTTACTGCACCTGGTTACTGTTTATATGGTTCTGATGCACTGATTAAGGATCAACATATGATGAATTAACTGAATCATAAGTTTGCAGGATATGCGCTAGTTGCCTTAAACACAGTTGTGTATACACACGAGTTCCATTAATTGAAGTAGCGTATATGAATTTGATTATGGAAATGAAAAATTATTGACTTGCTAATACTAATTCACCCCCCCTCTCAGTATTATTTCCAACAATTGGTATCAGAGCAGGTTCTTCAGAAGAAGCTTGATCGCTTGAAGGAAGATCCATCATCATGAGTAATCAAGAAAGAGAGAGATCCATTAGACCACCAATCTTTGATGGAAGCAACTTCATTTATTGGAAGGTAAGAACCACAACCTATCTTCAATCTCTTGGAACAGATGTATGGGAAATCATGGAAGGAGGATATACATTTCCATCAACAATTCCTACAGATGCGGCAGGTAAAAAGCAATATGAAATCAATGCCAATGTTGTCAATACATTATTGGGAAGTCTGTCACAATCAGAATTTTTCAAAGTTATGCAACTCAAATCCGCCAAAGAAATATGGGACAAAATTGTTCTAAGCTATGAAGGAGACTCTCAGGTAAAACGTGCAAAACTGCAAACTCTCAGAATTCAATGTGAAACTCTCAAAATGCACAATGATGGAAGTATAGCTAGTTACTTCTTACGTATAGATGAGATTTTTAATTGCATGAAGAATTTGGGTGAAGAGATAAAAGAAGTTACTTTAGTTGAAAAAATTTTAAGATCCTTTTCTGCTAGGTTTGAATCAAACGTATCTGCCATAGAAGAAAAGCAGGATCTTTAGACTATTACTATGACACAACTACACAGAATCTTATCTTCTTTCAAGATGAGAAAAGGAGGTCCATCAGATATGAGAGAAACCACATTTAAAGCTTTAGGAAGAGAAGAACTCAATGAATCAGGACATAGTTCAGAAGGAGGAAGAAGCAAACTTTGTCAAGAACCTTCAACGGGGTTCCAAAAGATTCAGAGCTAAAATACCTTCCAAATGTTTTTCTTGTGGAAGAGTCGGTCATTATGCTGCCAAATTTCCTCATAAAGATAAGTTTGATAAAGGTAAGGAATCAGCAAAATGGAATAGAAAGCAAAGTGTAAGTAAGAAGAGCTACTATATGCATGAAGATAGCGATGGTTTATCAATTAGTGATGAAGATGAAAATAGTAATGACTATAGACTTCTGATGGCTTTTGAAGATGATGATTTCTTGGATGATTTCGATGAAGATGGCCTTTATGAAGAAATATCTAAACTCAAAATTTGTTTAGAAGAAAAGAATATGATTATAGATACTTTGACATTCCAACTTGCTAAAAGAGAAAAACACAATGAAAAACTAGAATGTGAAAGTGTGGGTCTAAGAAAGGATATTGAGAAAACAAAAGCTCGCAATCTTAGATTTGCTAAAGGATCAAAAACCTTAAATGAAATTATCAAAGTGCAGCATTCTCCTCTGATAAAGATAGGTCTTGGATATATTGAAGAAACATCTCAAGCACAGAAGCCATCAACCTCCACTAAAATCTATCTTGATGCAGCAAAGAGCAGTGAACAGATTGACAATCGTCAACAAAGGCATAAAGCAGATCACCAGGTAAATCAAGCTCAATTTACTAAGGATCAACAGAAGCTACAACCGACCTCAAGTAAATCATACTCAGCCTGTTTCAAGAATGAATATCAATAGAAACTACAATCACCAGGTCAGTAGATTCGATAATTGGAGGAACTTCTTTAATGGCCAATGTTTTTCATGTCATAACTTTGGACACAAAGCTACTCAATGTGTTGCTTACAAGACCATCATGACTAGAGAAGAAAAAAATCAAAGGAATGTGATAGGGATCATGAAACAGACCTACAATAACTTTTCTCTTCTTGAAAATGAAATAGAATGCTCTATCGGCAACAACTTCGGTCATGAAGAATCTGAATGCAGGAGTACATTTTGGCAAACATCTTAGAAGGAGAAAACTCCATTAAGTCCCAAAATATGGAGAAAGAATGAACAATAAACATAAATATGTGGTATAGCCTTATATGCAGAAGCAGAAGAAAATCAATGGTACATCGACAGTGGATGCTCAAAACACATGACAAGTGACAAAGAAAAACTTCATTCATATAATGCCTTAGAAAAGGAAAAGAAGGTCTCATTTGGAAATCACTCCTACTGTCATAAAAGGTAAAGGTTTTGTTCTCTTAAAAGAAAAAGTTAAAGCTAGGAATTTTATGTATGTTGATGGTCTAAAGCATAACATGTTGAGTGTCAGTCAAATGTGTGATCAAGGAAATGAAGTAGTATCCTGATAAAATGGATGTGTTGTTCATGAGCTTGATACAAGAGAAAACATGATCAAAGGTATAAGAACTCCAAACAACTTATACATACTCAAGGGAGGACAACAACAGTGTTATCTAAGAAAAAGTGATGAACACTGGCTATGGCACAGAAGATTGGGGCATCTAAGCTTCTCTCAAATAAGAAAAGCATGCAGATTCTAGGTTGTTCATGATCTTCCTGATATCAGCATTCCATAAAATACAACATGCAAATCATGTCAATTTGGTAAGAAAACCATATTGCACTTCCCTAAAAAGGAAGGATCAGCTAGTAAGCCTCTAGAACTTGTTCATATTGATTTATGTGGACCATCAAGGAAAAGGTCACCTCGTGGAGAAGAATATTTTATATTGTTCATTGATGATTTTTCCAAAATGTGTTGGATAGGACTTCTAAAGCATAAATATGAAGCATTTGAAAAATTCAAAGGCTTTGGTTGAAAATGAATCAGATCACAAAATCAAATGCCTCAGATCTGATCGAGGAGGGGAACTTACCTTGGATGAATTCTTTGACATTCGTGAAGAACATGGAATAAAAAGGAAATTCTCCACTGCAATGACTCTTCAGCAAAATGGAGTGGTAGAAAGGATGAACAGAATTGTTCAACAAATGGCTCGTGCTATGTTAGATGATTCTAGAGCTCCTGCAACCTTCTGGGGTGAAGCTGCATTAGTTGTTGTCACTATTCTCAACCAAGAAAATGTTCGGGTAAACAGCACTCAAACTCCACATGAACTTTGGTATGGTAAGACACCTACTGTAGAATACTTCAAAGTTTTTGGAAGCAAATGTTACATCAAAAGGACTAATGAAAAACTTGGTAAGTTTGAACCCAAAGCAGGTGAAGGTATTCTCCTTGGTTACTCTTCCCGAAGTAAACGATATAAATGTTATAATAAAAGACTTGGGAAAATTATTTAAAGTATCTATGTTGTGGTTGATAAAGCATGCAAAAATCCAAAGAAAATAAAAACCGAAGATTATGAAGAAGATGAGGATTATCCTCGCCCATCAAATCAGAGTAATTTTGAAGAAGAAACCAATGAAGCACCAGAAGAAGAGATAATGGTAGAATAAAAGACTCTGTCCAGGTATGTTCAGAAAAATCATCCAGGGACTCAAATTTTGGGACAGAAAGAGGCAGGTGTGCAGACAAGAAGAACTATTATAGAAGTTTCAAGCTATCTAGCATTGTTATCCTCCACCGAACCTCAAAATGTAAATGAAGCATGCAAAGATGAATGTTGGGTAAAGGCCATGAATGAAGAACTTGAGCAAATTGAAAAGAATAATACTTGGGAATTAGTTCCTAGACCTCATGATAATAATATCATAGGAACTAAATGGATATTCAAAAACAAGCTGAATGAAAATGGAGAAGTTATTATAAATAAGGCCATACTTGTTTGTAAATGGTAGCTCAACAATTACGGAATCTTCAAGCTATCTAGCATTGTTATCCTCCACCGAACCACAAAATGTAAATGAAGCATGCAAAGATGAATGATGGGTCAAGGCCATGAATGAAGAACTTGAGCAAATTGAAAATAATAATACTTGGGAATTAGTTCCTAGACCTCATGAGAAGAATATCATAGGAACTAAATGGGTATTCAAAAACAAGCTAAATGAAAATGGAGAAGTTATTGGAAACAAGGCCAAACTTGTTTGTAAATGATATGCTCAACTAGAAGGTATAGATTTTGAAGAAACTTTTGCACCTGTTGCTAGACTTGAAGCCATAAGAATGTTCCTTACTCTTTCTAGTTTTCATAAATTCAAAGTATACCAAATGGATGTAAAATCTGCCTTTCTTAATGGAGACTTAGAATAAGAAGTCTATATCAAGCAACCAGATGGATTCATTCTTGGAAATGATGCAAAACTAGTATGCAGACTCAGAAAGGCTTTCTATGGTCTAAAACAAGCTCCAAGGGCCTGATATTACCGTCTTGACAAATATCTCCATCAACAAAGTTTTTCAAAAGGATCAGCTGATAGCAATCTATATACAAAGATTGAAAATAATAAATTGCTAATAATTTTTGTGTATGTTGATGATATCATTTTTTGTAGCAATGAAGAAGCCATGAGTCATAATTTTTCTTCGGTAATGTAGCAAGAATTTGAAATGTCCCTTCTTGGTGAGCTTACATATTTTCTTGGTATACAAGTTCAACAAAATAAAGATGGTATTTTTCTGTCAAAACCAAATATCTCAAACAGATCTTGAAAAAATACAGCATGGAAGATTCTAAACCAGTATGTACCCCAATGATAACAGGATGCAGTCTCAACTCAAATGATGAATCAGCAGCAGTAAATCAACCAACTTATAGATCCATGATTGGCAATCTACCAACCAGACATCATGCATGCAATAGGAATAGTTGGAAGGTTCCAAGCAAATCAAAAGGAATCACACCTTCAAGAAATCAAAAAGATTTTCAAATATCTTCAAGGAACACAGAATTTTGGTTTATGGTATCCTAGAGATACATATCTTACACTTCATGCATATATAGATGTAGATTGGGCAGGAAGCATTGATGATAAAAAAAGCACTAGTGGTGGTGCATTCTATATGGGTTCCAGATTAGTGTCTTGGTTCAGCAAGAAACAAAGTTCAATTGCATTATCTATAGCTAAAGCAGAATATGTGGTTGCCTCATCTTGCTGCACACAACTCCTTTGGATGAGGTAAACATTGCAAGACATTCAGATCACATGTACTCCACCCATATCCATTCTATGTGATAATACAAGTTCCATTAGTATTTCAAAGAATCCAGTCATGCATTCCAAGACCAAGCACATACCCATCAAACATCATTTTCTATGTGAACAAGTGCTTGAACAAAAGGTCAAATTGGAGTACGTTCCCTCCAAAGAACATGTTGCTGATATATTCCCCAAACCATTTCCCAGAGAGACATTTGAATATATTAGATAGAAGCTGGGAGTAGTTGATGCATCATCTTGCTGTTAAAACTTATCTGTTTCAGAGAAAGGTGGTTATACGCGAATTTCATGAAGCATAGTCGCGTACATACGTTGGTTTCTATGGATATAATTGTGTATATGTTGGTTTGAGGAAAAGCAGTGGGCCAGACTCAGGATGAAAGGGGTCTGATATGGTAAAGTGAATTATCTGCTCTGCTTGATGATGCTTACAGTCTATGGATGACATGTGGAAATATGTTGGCTCTCATAAGTTGTTGATAACTTGATGTATATCTGATTGATGATGATGCCTTGATAACTCTTCTACTATATGAAATGATCAGATCTGACAGTGATCATCTGGCACAGGTTCAGGGGGAGCGTATACTTCTAATAATGCATTGTTGGCATTATCTTAGAAGATCTTGGTACAAATTCACACAGTTGTTTTTTTTATTTAGGTGGAACAGGTTCAGGGGGAGAACATGGTTGCTGGTATGGATGTTGATTGACAGATGTTGCTGATGGTAGTTGCTGATGACTATCATGGCCTTGTTTCAGACATTTGGTCTCTGTTATATATGTCATGTATATCTTTCAATGTAAAGGTCATGAAACAACCTATTTTGTTACCCCACTATGCATGGCATGGATGATGTAATTTTCTTGTTTTGACATGTATAAACAATTGGTATATCCCCACTTGGTTGGGTGGATGAGTCAAACTTGGTATATCCCCACTTGGTTGGGAGATGGATGTATGTATGAGTCATTGGTGATAGGAAGGTCATTTATGATGTATGTATAGAGTCATCTTCTTCTTTAAAAATATCTTTTTGCAGACCTTGCTTATATTCAGGGGTAGCATAGACTCGATCATGGAGCTCAATCAGCACACTTTAGCATATCAAAGAACTCAGCATGTACTCAAGGGGAGCATAACCCTTTGCCCTTGATGACAAAGGGGGAGAGTGACTTGGGGTTGCCATCAAGTCCAAAGGGGGAGATTGTTGGCATTATGACATAGATTTGGCACTATGGCACAGGTGTTGTCCTGGATGGCAACTCATTCAGATGATAGATCACAGTTCAGCAGGTTAACAGCACAGAGTTATAGATCAGACTTCATAGAATGAGGAAAGAGAGGTATACGCAGGTTCACCTTGACAAAGTAGTGTATACATGCGGATTAACAGACCAAAAGAAGCATATACGTACACATGCACTTTCATAGAATGAAAGGCACATATATCTTGGAAAACTAAGTTATGGTCCAAGGTATTTGGTCCATGGTATTTTGGTCCATGGTATTTTGATCCATGGTATTTTGATCCATGGTATTGGTCCAATATATATGGTCCAAGGATTTTGGTCCAAGGTATTGGTCCTAAGTGGTTTTGGTCCATGGTATTGAGTAAGGCCTAAGACTATAAAAGGAGGAGAATATCATTAGGCAAAGGCACTCTCAAGTATTGAATATCTGATGAAGAGCAAGGTATAGTATACAGGTTATTGGGTTACGGTGCATAGCTAGATCTGAACCAAGGATGAACCTTAGCGCTTGATGAAGGACAAGATCTAATGATGGGTCAAGATCTTAAGGCTTGAAGTGAAGTATCTTTATGTGGTTTGATCATTTATCTGAATAATTGGCACATGTTGTAGTCTATAAATATGATGATCTGGGTATAACTGAAGTCTAGAATTGTGCTAAAGTCTAAATCATCATTTACAGATCTGTACATAGATTCACTTTAGAAAAGGCGCATATACACACTGGTTTTGCATATCAAAACAATGTATACATCTTAAATTTGATTTGCAGATTTGTACACGGGTTCGCCTTAAGAATAGAGCGTATGCACACAGGATCGACACATGGAAATAGCGTATACCTCCTAAAATATGTTTTAGATGCTTCTGTTTGCTTCAAGGGTGAGGTTACTCAAGTAAGAATTGACAAGTGCATTTGAAAATGTTTTGTGTAATGAATAGGTTTTAAGTGGCACTTCTTTCTTATTATTAATATGGGCACCATTGTCCTACATCACATTCTATGCATACCAAATTTAGAAAATACCTTGGAAACCATCAAGCATCCATTTTCCTTTATAGTTGCAACAATTGGGAGGATGGAAAGAATAGGTAGCACGGGGGTTTCTATCATTCACCATGAAACTACCGAAGCAGTGCTATTGGAGGCTTATGGTCATATTTAAGCATTCTTCACCTAGAAATATGGATTGAGTATATGCAGAGACTAAATGGGTAGAGTGATGACATGGAACTTCATTTTTCTTTGAATTTTATGTCCAATAGATCTTAGGTTGAAAGGATGGTTGTATAATTGATCGATGAAATCTTAACAGAAGTGACTAGGATTCCCCGAATAGGAGAGTAGTGGTATTTTTGGAGAACCTCCAAACCATAGATCATCCAATAGTTATTGGAACATAGAGAGGTCTTAGCAAAGAAAGGAATAGGTTCCAACTACCAATTGCTACCACTCTCCTAGGGTAATGTAGCTCATATAGTGTAGTTACATCACATGTGAAGGGAACTAAGGTATTACATATCCACATCAAACTTCTTGGCCATCGTAGGCATGGATGAACACTCAACCTATCATATTTCCTACTCAATAATTCACATAATATGGTGATTTATGCACAAAGTTTGATAAAACCTTGGGATTCCATTTTGCACCATGGCCTCATCAAGTTACTAGTGGAATGCGATTTTAATAGAGTAGGAAGAGAATGGGAAGATATTTTACAGGAACAAATTGTAGCTCTTGTGAATGTAACTCCCCTAAGGAGAAATGATGTTACAACTCCAAAAACCCCTAAAGATAACATTCTAGGAATCATAGTAGGAGGCTACATAGTAGTGACTCTCATGGCCACAAAATACCCATTGTTACCTGTCAACGAAGAAATTTGAGAAATGCAACTCCACAAAGGGAAAGAAACCATGAAAATGATGTAAAAAAAATAAGAAGGAAGCTAACTACCAAGATGGTGGGAGGGTTTTCCTAAATAAGATCACCTATTCCCATTTTCCAAAAAAAAAAAAAAAAACCAAATATACTCTTCTCGCAACTCAAGAAGTACATGAAATCCCTATTGCTCCAAAATAAAGTGTAATAGTAGAAGAAACTACAGAACAATAGGTGGGGGCTTGTGAAACTCGTACTAACCCATTAGAACTAGTTGGGGAAAAAGAAGTTGCAAAGAAATAAGATGATGTTACACCTGCTAATACACAATAACTAGTAGGGGAGGGTGACCTAGGGTTTGGAGAGTTGAGAACAGATGCCCTTGTTGCTCCATAAGAACCAATAAGTAGCACTCTTGGATGGTGCTAATGAGACAATTACTACCACTCATATGGAGATAATGGCTACAACACCATTCCATTTACCTTTCTTATGGAAAATTTAAAGTGCAACCACAGGGGAAAGAAACTTATTTTTAGGTATATTAGCATACCATTTTTGTATTTGATGATAGAGTTTAGAACCCTAATCGTTATTCATGGGAATTTTAGATTAGATATTTTACCATGCTTTTACTTCCTTTGTAACCAACCAAGTTGATTAGACTGCGACCTATAGGTATGTAGAAAATAATATTGAGACAAATGTATGGTTAAGGGGAGAACATTCCTTATCTCTAATAGTCATTTAGAACCATAGGAGTTAGATTTCTTCTTCACCAAAGGCAGAATTTGTAGTAGAAACCAAGCAAGAGGATTTTACATATTGCATGGACCAAATCAATACAATTTAGAACACTACAAAGGAGGCATTCAAAGAAAGATGGAATAAATATAGAGAGAGCATCAAACAAATAGAACCATTCAACCACAGAAATTTTTAGGTTTGTTTGGAAAGAGTGCAAAAACATGTTAGTTGCATGGAGTGGGAAAAATTGGATCAGGATGAGCTTCCAATATCGCATGATATGGTTCCTTGATAGGACTTACAAGAGATAACATATGTTGGACAAGAAAAAATAAATTGCTTATTGGGAATTTATGCAAAAGGGGGAGGATACCACCTCCCAAATGAAGTAGGACATGCAAATTTCAACATATGTAACCTCCATGGAAGCATTATTCTCTCTAGCTCCTATTATTTCCTTCTTGCATAGGGGAAATGCAATATTTTTGTTTGGAGGGAGCTGAGGGGTACCCAAATTGGAACATTTTCAACACATGTCCTTAACCTTTCCATATATTTTTTCCACTTTTCATTCCTTCCTAGTTCCTTTTCCATCCATGATTTCCCTATTTTTGGTGAAGGTATATATAGTCTCTTTTATGCCACTTAGATACTTATTATTTATACATTATGTTGTGAAATTATTATTATTTATATAAACACTATCAAAGAAGAGAAAAGGATAGTGTCGACAACTCCTTTATGTTGCTACAACTCTAGCTACAAGCCCACAACAAATTTTGCAACCACATAACATGTGCTGAAATTCTCTACCAAGGCTATAATAGGTGTTATTGACTCTTACAAAAATGTTGCAACCCTATTGACCAAAACGATGTAAGTGCCATGACTCCCCTAGTGTTGTTGTGACTTTGGTTGTACCATACTATGGTTGCAACTCTAGCACTGTCACTCATAGGGATAACCATGTTGCAACATCATTGCGAATCAATGAAGTTGTTGCAACTCTTGAATTTTCACTCCAGAATATGCCTTACTAAATCTCCCATTTTTGCAACTTCGATTGTCTCAAGCCCCATCGTTGCAACTCCCATTGTTGAAACTTGGGAATATCTCACCAACTCTTTAGTCAATGATCTAGTTATATAGTCAACACAAGTTTCTTATGATGGAAAACAATGGAGGAAGGTGGGTGACTGATTAAGGAGGGAAACTCTCCTACCAATGATTTTGAGCTAAAGTTTATTCAAAAATTACTAATTTATCAAAATACCATTATAAAAGTATGTGCCATCTTATTCGACTCTCATGGTAGCTATCTGATATTTTACTCAGTTTAGATAGTGAACTTTTGTATAAATACCCATCTTCTTTCTAAATCTACAGAGAAGAAAAAAAAACTTAGAGTGCACTATGTAATTTCTACATTTCCTACAATATATAGTCTCTTTGCTCCATTTTTTTAATGATATCTTTGTCATCAAGTGAATTAAAGACTTAACAATATGTTATATAAAGAGACAAGCCCCCCTCATTAGCCTAGTACTACTTTATGTTATTATATGTGATAGCTAGCATGAATGAACATAACAAGTATAATAGGATAGGGTAATTATTGTAGGGATATGATTGGAAAGAGATGACATTTTGAGACTTGTGAGATATTAGGTCATAGAGATGTGTGAGCAATGAAATATAGAGAGAGCTATATGTGAGATCTTGGGAGAAAAAAAAATTGTTTTTGTGTGAATAGAGTGTGGCATGTTAAACAGGTAAAGGGATCCTTAATACCATGGGTTGATACCATGGATCAATACCCATGGTATAGAAAGGACCAAAAAAATTAAAATAAGAGAAAAATAATTGAAATAAAGGTTGAAACCATGCATAAGTGAATAGCATAAATAATCAAAGAAAATAGAAAAACTAGTGATATTAAGAGAAAATTAGTAGACCAAGTCTAGAAGGGTAGACAACTAAAGCAAACAAAGCTTGAGAAGAATGAATTTTAAAGTGAAGTGACAAAGTTGAATGTGTATAAACTGAGACTAGAATAGATCATATTGTAGATCAAAGTTGCAATTGAATATCAAGCTAAGCTTAGAGCAAAAAAGAGCATGAGAGAGAGATGATCAATGTGAGATCTAGGTTAGTAAAGAGAAGAAAATACCAATGAAGTATAGAGTAGTATAGAGATATGTAAGGAAACCAAGAAAGAAAAAAATAGTAAAGACAAAGATTAGAGATCAAGGAGTTTGAATGTGTAGATAAAAAATGCCTATGGATCCACTTTAGAAATGTGATTAAAAAATATCTCACAGGAAATTCAAGTTGGTTCCTTTAAATCATAGGAGATAGGTTTCTCCTTCGTGTTTTTTTCCTATAAATCAAGTGATACTTGTCTCTTTCAAGTTCGTGCCTGTAAATCGGGGCATAGGTGTCTCCTTCTGGTTGGTACCTACAATTCAAACATATAATTTTTGTGGTTTTATCCCTTTAAGGGTTTCCATGTAAATATGGTGTTTTTAAATGTGTTGAATGGCGTGAATTTCATTTAATTGTTAGAATTGTAAAATATTCCATTATGTTGTTTCACCCCCCATCCCTCTCAATATGGTCATAATTCCAACAATTGGTACTAGAGATAGGTTCCTTAAGAGACAACGTAACCACTTGTAGGTATATCACAAAGTACCCTAGTAATGAAAATGGATATCCACGGATAGACCAACATTATTGAATGGATAAAAGTAGGAAACCTGCAAAGTAAGATTGAAGTATCATCTAATGGATTATGACCCAACTATGTGGCAATCTATAGTGGATGGAAGGAATAACAATAAGCATAATATAGAAACCATGAATTCCATATTGAGTGGGATATCAAAATCAAAATTAGATGAGGTGATTTATTGTGAAACAATAAAATAAATGATAGATAAGCTTTATGAAGAAGATGATATTCACACCACATATTAAATAAAGAAGTCATCATGAAAGGAAGAAGTACTCAAAGATAATGATTTCTCAAGTGATGAATAAGATTATGAATATGATCCCTTAGCCATGAACAATCAACCTATGATCATCATGTTACCACCCCAAGAAACTCTCCTAGGTTGTATCTCAGAGATGCTCGGGAACATTACAAACTCAACATGATGTTGGCAATGGATGAATGGAAGGAACGATGCTTGTTCAAGCCAGATAACCACTCCTACTTTGCTTAACTCCAGACATGTGTGAACACCCCCAGACTACAAGGCTTTAGACCACCAATTACTCACAGTTTAAGGATTGAGTGAATATGGAGAATAATAACCACACCAGCAGATGCACAGGACCCTGTGATGGCCAGATGCAACCAATAAAGAGGTCTGCAAATCTGTTTCCTAATGCACAGACAGGATTACAGCTCTCTGTCACTAAGTAAACAGAAACCTGAATAACACATTCACTGATATAAACAAGACTTTAACACAGAGGTAGGATGACAGCTCCTCTAATGCTAAATATCAAGAGTTCATGAGAAATGCATAACAGGCATAGCCTAGAACAGAACAGAAGTGAAAAGTGAGCAATTAGCAGCAAAAGAAGCTTGTATTACCTAAAAATGAAGATGAGATACTACAAGTATAAAAGTAGTTACAGTCTCCAGAAGTTGGACCTTACATCAAAACAACAACCATCCACCCTAATTACATTTTGTTTTTGGGTATATATAGAGTTTGATTACAAAGATGTTATGTTGTTCTATGCGTGGAGGGGTCATAATGGACCACCAACCTCTTTAACTATCTAATGGGGTCTCTGGTGCAATCTACCTGCTTCACTAAATGGATTTGATCTTCTCTGGTGCTCTATTATACTTCTCGAGCAGGTGGAGTGTAGTATGGAAGAAATTCCATAACTGATAAATGCATTTAACTGCTCGAGACTTGTCCTTTCTCTTCTCGGCCATACTATCCCTTGAATGCAATGGTTGAGGATCTGCTACGAACGGTACCGAGAACTGGTTATGCTCGTCCTTTGGATGCACAGAGCAGTTAAGGAGCATGGACTTCATGGCGGGTGGATGAACTGAATAGAGACACGAAACTGGCCATTGAATCAAATGACCAGACGACGGAGATTTCTCTGAGGGAGGTGTCAGGAGGAAACGGAGGTAAAATGATTCTGAGTTGTTGGATCTCGCAGATGGACAGCGGGGATTGGTTTGCAGAAGATATCTGGAGAGATGAGAGCAGGGTGATCACAGGCCGTTGGATCTCGGGCGAGCAGATCCAACGGTGGCCGGGTGCAGAAGATGCACAAAGCTTATCGGGCAGGGAGAGCAGACTTAAGCGGTAAGAAGTATTGCTTGCACCGCTATCGGAGGTCGGGTGGCAATCATACAAGGGCTAGCGATGCGAGTTGGGTGACACGTGGTGGATGTGATGGGACGAAAACCGCTCTGATCGTGAGTTAACATGCAGTTATGTTTTGGCAGCGGGGGAAGCGAATGTCGTCAGATCATGTAGTAGATGATCGGACGGCGGGAAAACCAACGGGAAAGTTATTAGCAGTGGGGAACCGTTGGATCAGGGCGTGGAAATTTGATGGCTACAATCAAAAGGTGATAATGGACTATGAGAGCGCAAGTTCATATGAATATGGTTTGTGGGGATTTAAACTTTGTGCTCAGGGCTTGTATAAACAAAGTTTATTACAGGTTTTGGATGAAAGAATAGAGATAGGAGTTGAAGACGAATGACTGATGTGAGTCCTTTATGAGCATAACTGACACGGCCAAACCTACATTTGACCCCTGAGATATTAAAGTATGTAGCAGAGCTAAAACTGACTCCTTCTGGGGATGAGATCCTCCCTGTGAGGTCTCAAGAACCTATAGATCAATGCCTTTCCAATGAAAACAAATTAGCAAATTCCTAGTGTTCCATTGGGCATGGATTTTACTAACCTTACACTAAAACTGATAAAACAACCTATTTACAATTTTAAGGCCCAAGACCTTAAAAAATATAAATTTTCATAAAACGCCCATTAACTGGGCCATCAAAAACTGCTTCTCCTCCCATAATTTGCAGTATGAAGGTATTGTTCCCTTGGATCTGAGAAATAATAAAAGGCCCTATCCAGAAAGAATCAAACTTCCCATGGTTGCCTATCTTCTCCTTCAGTGCATCCCACTTCAGAACCAAATCTCCAACCTGAAAATTATCTATTTTCATCCTTTTTTCAAAAGCTTCCTTGATCTTTTTCTGATGTGCTACAGACCTTTCAACTAGTTGTTCTCTAATTTGATGTACCTTTACCAAATCAGTGATCCTTTTTTCCATGTCTTCTTCCTCATTCTGATCCTCTTGTTGTAGGAACTTTGCCACAGGGAGAGTTAACTGAATTGGGAACACAGCTTCAGTGCCATATACCAGTTTGAATGGAGAATTCCCTGTGGATTTCTTAATGGTCACTCTGTCAGCCCATAGTGCATATTTGAGCTTAGAATCCAAATTCTTTTTGTTGTCCTCCAACAACTTTTTAATTATTCTTATCAGACTCTTGTTGGAAGATTCTGCTAGACCATTGCCTTGAGGGTAATACGAGGTGGAATGAGCTAGTTTAATACCCATTGAATTGCACATGTCCACCAATTGTTTTGGTCTAAAGGTTGTTGCATTGTCTGTGACTAATTTATGTGGACAACCAAATTTGGTGAAGATATTCTCTGTCAAAAACTTCATGACCACATTATGATCAGCCTTTCTAGTAGGGATTGCTTCAATCCACTTAGTGAAGTAATTAGTGGCTACTAATATCCATCTGTGTTGGCCACTGGAATGTGAATTGATTTCTCCAATGAAATCCAAGCCCCACTACTGAAAAGGGCCACTAGCATGTATAGGCTTTAAGGGCAGGGATTTCAATTGTTGTTTCCCTTCAAATCTTTGGCGCCTATCACAAGATTTAACAAATGAAAACACATCAGAAAATAAGGTGGGCCAATAGTACCCAGCTCTGAGGAACTTGTGGGCTATAATTTTCCAATAATGGTGTCCTCCACACATGTTGGAATGAAACTGGTGCATAAGCTCCATTGATTTCTCTTTGTCCAAACACCTCAAAAGCATTCTAGATGGGTCCCTCCAGTAGAGCAGATTTTTGTGGATGTCGTATTTTGCTACTCTGAGTTTGATAGTTCTCTCTTGTCTTGTGCTTAAGCCTAGAGGCACTTCTAGCTTCAACAGGAATTTAACTATTACAGAGTACCAATCACAGGAAGCTAGATTTTCTGCTAATGACATATTTTCTGGTTCAATTGTTACTTCTTATGTTTGACCATTTTCTGCATCTATGCTTATGAGATTTATGTCCAATGTTCTACAATTTTCTTCAGCTAATAGCCTGGCAAGGCCCTAACCTTTGACAATCTTGGTGGGCTTCAGTTCTATATTAAACTCAATTAGCTTTGCAATCCATTTAGCCCTTCTTCCATCAGCATCGGGTTGTATTAAGGCATCTTTTATTGAAGTAGAGGGTACGTATGCAATTATCTTGGAATGCAGAATGTCGATTTTGAATGCTTTCAAAAACTTGATAAGAGCATATGCTTGTTTCTTAATAATATCATACCTTAGCTCAGCATCCCTTAAGGT
The DNA here is from genome assembly GCA_000404065.3 of Pinus taeda. Classification (NCBI taxonomy): domain Eukaryota; kingdom Viridiplantae; phylum Streptophyta; class Pinopsida; order Pinales; family Pinaceae; genus Pinus; species Pinus taeda. Next base: position 89,997 of record APFE031318534.1, read on the forward strand.
TTTTCTGAAAAATGCCACTGGATGCTCTTAGCCTTCTTCATCTGCTTGCAATAAAACTACTGCAAGGGTGTCTTTAGAGGCAAATGAAAATATGTGGAACTCATTGCTGTAATCTGGGCTGATTAGAGTAGGAGCTTCCATAATGGCTTTCTTAATGGACTCAAAGGATATTCTTGCTGCATCAATCCATCTGATCTCTGACCCCTTTCTCAACATGGAGGTAATATGCTTCACAAGTTCTGCAAAATTTGGGGTAAATCTCCTCACAAAATTTATTTTGCCCAGAAAGGACTGGATATCCTTCTTTGATCTCAAGACAAACAAAATTTGTATTGCTTTTACTCTTTCTAGGTCAATCCAGACACCTGTAGCAGAAACAACATGTCCTAACAGCTTGTCTTCTTCTAAAGCAAACTGTGACTTTTTAGGATTGACTGAAATCCTAAACCTTCTGCTCAGGAACACTTTCTTCAAATGCTACAAATGGCCATGATGACTACTAGAGTATATTGTTATATCATCAAGGTAGATAAGGACAAATTTAGCCTTCTCTCCCACAAATTCTATATCCATAGCTCTCTGAAAGGTGGCTCCGGCATTCATCAATCCAAAAGGCATCTTGGAATACATAAAAGTGCCCCAAGGAGTGGTGAATGCAGTCTTCTCTTGATCATCTGGATGTACAGCAACCTGATTATACCTTGAAAATCCATCCAGGAAAGACATCACTTTGGCTCCTAAGACTTTTTGCAGTAAATGCTTCATCTTGGGTAGAGGATAATTGTCTTTCTTAGAGCATTTGTTTAAGTTTCTTAAATCAACACAGAGTCTAATTTCTCCACTTTTCTTCCTTACTACTACCAAATTGGCTACCCATTTTGAATATCTAAGAGGGACTATGATTTTGGCAGCCAATAGCTTCTTGACTTCTTTTTCGATTAGGGGAAGGAGCAAGGGGTTTATTGGTCTCAGCTTCTGCTTGAAAGGGATGGTGTCTTTTTCTAAAGGAATTTTATGCTGGATGATCTTCTTGTCATATGTTTTTAGGTTACTATATTCCTAGGCAAAGACATCAGCGAATTGCTTCATTAAATTGCAGTACTCAGCACTTTGGTCAGCAGACAGATGAATGGACAGACTTATATATCTTGGCTAACCTGGCCTTCCTATATAATGCTTACAGACTGCAGATTGGTCTTCTTTTTGGGCAGCCTTATAGGGCACATCATTATGGTCAAACAACTTTTCTAAAAAAACTAGACCCTTAGGTATATAATTACTGGGGAATTGGACAATACTATCTTTACCAATTTTATTTCTAAGCTGAGATTTGGGGATTTCTTCCAAGGCTTCATTTTCTTGGTCAATTTGCATTTCAGATAATTCATCAATGACTTGCAGGAACCTATTAACTTCATCATCATCTTCAAAAACTTTCCTATGCTGGACATTATCAGGCAAGGATGGTCTGTATTTCATTTGGACTTCATAAACAAGTCTGGGAAGCATGGGAGGGATAAACATGCTAGCAGGCACAGCAAGGGAATCAGCAAGTTGATTTTTGGCTCTAGGGATGTATGAGATACAAAATTGTCAAAAGAATCTTTGAGTCTCCATACCTCATCTCTGTATGCTTTCAGCCTTGGGTGCTTTGCTTGAAATGTTATATTTACTTGCTGAATGATAAGATCAACATCACCAAACACCCTTATGCTTCTGATTCCTCTGCCTTTTGTTGCATTAAGACCTAATATGAAAGCCTCATACTCTGCTATATTGTTGGTGACTTGGAAGGCCAGCTTAAAAGACAGTTGTGTGCTTTCTTGTTGTGGAGATATCAGCACCACCCCTACTCCTGCAGTCTTCCTGGAACATGCTCCATCAAAGAACATCTCCCAAACCTAACTTCCTTGCTCTTCCTCAGCCTGAACTATTTGTTTCCTGAGCTGTATTGAGGCCTTCTGAGATTCTTCCATTTGGAGAATACATGCTCCAAAATCAGTGTCCACAGCATAAATAGGATGATTAGAAGGATTGTTCTCATCATTGATGATGTATAACAGTTGTGCCTCTCTATACAATCTCCTTCTTTCCCCTCCAAAGACTGGGACAGTGGCATAAGATAGATCATTCTATAGGGTCCCACCTAGTATCTTAATCCATCCTCTAGACAGCAACATCCCAAACTTAGGAGGGACATCTGCTACCACGATGTCCATCACCATACTCTTCATGGGCAGCTGGGTTAGGGTAATGGCTAAATCTTTGATCAATCCCAGACATTTCACCTTTCTTGAATCAAAGGAGATAGGATCATGATACGGTCTGGTGATATCAAGGCCTAACTCTTCCATGACAGCTTTTGGCATCAGATTGTGGCTAAACCCAGTGTCTAGCAGGCAATTGTGAAGGATTTTGTCATGGATGGTCAAGGAGACATAAGAATATGGAGAATTATCATCAGTATGTTCAATCATGGGGCTCAGCACAACTGTAGGCTTATCATCTTGCAAATTGACAGAGTCAGTGGAGGTTTGTGTGGCTTTCAGCTCAAGAGCTTCAAGGATAGGCTTTCTAAACACTTCACTCTTTACAAGTTCTAACAGAGGTATAGATATTTTCAACTTCTGGACTTCTGCTTCAACGTTGAAAGGGGAAGATGACTTGTCAGGACCTCTTACCTCTTGAGCTGGTGCTTTGAGGATGACTAGATCAGCTGTTGGTCTCTTCTGTCTGGTATTTTGTGACTCAGTTTGGACAGCAGCCTTTTAGGCAGGATTCTCCTTGGGATTTTTTTCTTGTGACCTCAGATTATATCTTTGTTGTTCACCAGTTTGCAGAATAGCCTCTCTATCCCATTCTTGACTAGTTTGGTCCAGGAGTAGTGCTTCTTCGTATGCAGCCAATGTCAAAAAGGCAGCACTGCCTTTATCTTCCATGCAAGGAATTTCATCCTCTTCTTCAAACTGCTCCTCCTCCATGACTGCATTCTGAAAAGGAGCTTTAACTTTCTATTCTTCACTTGGTTCTTTACCCCTCTAGATGATTTCTAACTGTTCATTTGCTCTTTTGAAAGGATTTGGGTTTCTTGGAGCAAATGTGTTCTGCTGCCTTGTCTTTCCTGAGTTCTGCTCAACCTTCACCTTAGATATCTCAGCAGCCAATGACTCTATCATTCTGGTCATTCTGTCTAATTTAGGCTCTAATGATGAAATAGAGGAAGAAGAAGCCTCACCTCTCTGCCTCCTTCTGTCAGCATGACTTTTAAGCTTTTATGCAGCCATAGTATTAGATTCTACTTCTAGAGATGCATCTTGCATATCAGCTAGGGTGGCACATCTTCTTTCTCTTAATAATAAGCAGAAATCAGAGTCAAAAGCATTGGCATAAGTAATTTTGGTGGAGGTGGGGTTTGGCTTTACTTCAACTGGTATCTTACTATACATACGATTGAATCTTTTATTAAAATCAAGCAATGAATCCCCATTCTCTCTCTTCAGGTTACCAAACTCAGTATGGTAATATAGCAAGTCTTTTTTATCTCCCCAGTGTTTCAAAAATGCATCATCTAAGGCTTTAATATCAGCAATATATCTAGGGGTCAATTCTCTGAACCACTTTCTAGCCTCTCCATCAAGGCTCTGGACAAAAAATCTCATCCACATATCATCTTCACTAATATCCAGGTTATCATCATAACTGTAAAAATATTCAAGGTGTTCTTCAGCTATTACCCCATCTGTTCCAATGAACTTAGGCATGTATTTCTGGTATTCTCCTGTAGGCATGGCATTCAAAGGAACAGACAAGACGAAGGGTCCATACCTAGAAGCTATGATTATTTCCATCTTTGTGGGTGCTTGTTGGCCTGCCATGACTAGGGTAGGTGGAAGGATACTGGTAGATTAAATAGTGGGGAATAATGAAATAGATCACAGAGACAATGGAATATGATGGACTGTATGGGAGACTTTATTTGGACTGAGATCCAAAGGAGAACTGAAAGAATAAGGAGCTTTATGAATCTCTGAAGGTGATTCTTCACTAGCAATACTAGGCTCTAGATATTCAAACTGCGTATTCTCACCTATAACCTTCTCTTGCAGAGATACATAAGATTTCTTAGGCTTACCTGATCTTGATGCTCCTTTCTGTAATGTTTTCTTCAATTTGACAATTTCTCAGGGTCAGGCACTGGGTCAGCTGGTGATTTCTGAGGATTTCTCTAGGTATGCCTCTCACACTGAGCCAGAACTGTAACGTGGAGTCGCCACCAGGTTGGTTCTCCAGTAGAGTCGCCAGATAGATGATTACAACTAGAAATGTGTCCAGACTTTGTCTATCATCAAAATCTGGAACTATGTCGTTCTCCTAAGGAAGCTGAGCTTCAATCTCCTCTCCCCGGCAACGGTGCCAATCAATGTTACCACCCCAAAGAAACTCTCCTAGGTTGTATCTCAGAGATGCTCGGGAACATTACAAACTCAACATGATGTTGGAAATGGATGAATGGAAGGAATGTTGCTTGTTCAAGCTAGATAACCACTCCTACTTTGCTTGACTCCAGACATGCGTGAACACCCCCAGACTACAAGGCTTTAGACCACCAATTACTCACAGTTTAAGGACTAAGTGAATATGGAGAATACTAACCACACTAGCAAATGCACAGGACCTTGTGATGGTCGGCTGCAACTAATAAAGAGGTCTGCAAATCTGTTTCCTAATGCACAGACAGGATGACAACTCTCTGTCACTAAGTAAATAGAAACCTGAATAACACATTCACTGATACAAACAAGACTTTAACACAGAGGTAGGTTGACAACTCCTCTAATGCTAAATATCAAGATTTCATGAGAAATGCATAACAGGCACAGCCTAGAATAGAACAGAAGTGAAAAGTGAGAAATTAGCAACAAAAGAAGCCTGTATTAGCTGAAAATGAAGATGAGATGTTGCAAGTATCAAAGCAGTTATAGTCTCCAGAAGTTGAACCTTACATCAAAACAACAAGCATCCACCCTAATTACATTTTGTTTTTGGGTATATATAGAGTTTGATTACAAAGATGTTCTGTTTTTCTATGCGTGGAGGGGTCATAATGGACCACCAACCACTTTAACTGTCTAATGGGGTCTCTGGTGCAATCTGCCTGCTTCAATAAACGGATTTGATCTTCTCTGGTGCTCTATTGTACTTCTCGGGCAGGTGGAGTGTAGTATGGAAGAAATTCCATAATTGATAAATGCATTTAACTGCTCGAGGTTTGTCCTTTCTCTTCTCGGCCATACTATCCCTTGAATGCGATGGTTGAGGATCTGCTACGAATGGTACCAGGAACTAGTTATGCTCGTCCTTTGGATGAACAGAGCAGTTAAGGAGCGTGGACTTCATGGTGGGTGGACGAACTGAATAAAGACACAAAACTGGCCATTGAATCAAACGACCGGGCAGCGGAGATTTCTCTAAGGTAGGTGTCGGGAGGAAACAAAGGTAAAATGATTCTAAGCCCTTGGATCTCGTAGATGGATGGTAGGGATTGGTTTGTAGAAGATATCAGGAGATATGAGAGTGGGGTGATCACAAGCCATTGGATCTTGGGCGAGCAGATCCAACGGTCGCCGGGCGCGGAAGATGCACAGAGCTTATCGGGCGGGGAGAGCGGAATTAAGCAGTAAGTAGTATTGCTCGCACCGCTATCAGAGGTCGGGTGGTAATCATACAAGGGCTAGCGATGCAAGTTATGAGTGACGTGTGGCGGATGTGATGGGTCCAAAACTGCTTTGATCGCGAGTTAACGTGTGGCTATGTTTTGGCAGCGGGGGAAGCGGATGTCGTCGAATCGCGCAGTAGATGATCGGACGGCGGGAAAACCAACGGGAAAGTTATTAGGGGCGGGGAACCATTGGATCAGGGCACAATAATTCAATGGCTACGATCAAAAGGTGATAATGGACTATGAGAGCACGGGGTCATATGAATATGGTTTGTGGGGATTTAAACTTTGTGCTCAGGACTTGTATAAACAGAGTTTATTATAGGTTTTGGAGGAAAGAATAGAGGTAGGAGCCAAAGAAGAATGACTGATGTGGGTCCTTTATGAGCATAAACGACGCTGCCAGACCTGCATTTGACCCCTAAGATATTAAAATATGTAGCAGAGCTAACACATCAAAATAAAGACTCATATTGTTATGAAACGAGCTCACAAAAAGATAGAAAAGAGAGATCAACGCCTTAAAAATCAACCTCTTCGAGGGGGAATACACCTTTACATTACACAAATGAACAATTCTTTGATGATACTGATCAGATAATGATCAAGGACCTTAGTAACAGCCACATGTCGCAACTTAACTGCCAATTCTACATGCGGTGCGGTTAACATGATTGCCAGTTCTACGTGTATTAGCATTGAAGGGTTAATATTGGTTTTAAGCGCTAAAACCTTTTCCTCAAGTGCCTTTCTTAAAATACGAATTAAACACATTGGTGGTATTAGAAATATGGTAAATGGTATCTCGTGCGGACAAAAGGCTAGAAGCCGTATTCTAAAATTTCATGCGATTACCCTCAGCGAGTGACACGTAGCATGGGAAAACTACATTTCTCGCGTGCTCTCGATTTGATATTGATCATGCAAAAATTTCCACAAGGTTGCATGACAGCCTTTGGATCTAGCGGGACAGATCAATGGTGGAGATTGTCTGGGCTAGTGGGTAAGCGGATGACGTGATAGCCGTTGGATTGGATGGGATAGATTGACAGTTGAGAGTTAACCCAGTCACCAGCACTACAGAGGTTTATCCCTAACCGTCAGGATTATACCGCCTCATATGTGCTCCCAACAGAAAGTTATTTTTAACGATTACCTCCAATGGGTAGCCAGGTGGAGCAGCTAAACTTAGGTGGATATGCTAATTTTAACTGAAGAAAAGTACGGTTAACCAATTTTGGTGGAGTATCCTTAGAGGATATTGCATAAATACACTCCAGGAGCAGTTCTTGTAGAAGAAGAGCCAAAGAGACAAAGAAACTCAGAGAGAGTGAAACAAGAGGCTAGCTAGGCTAATTACAGCCTTCTGAAGCCAATGGAATAGTCTAGAGAAGCTGAGGAAGTCATCTTCATGGAGAATTTCATCCAGGAAGATTGATTTTGGAGCTCAAAGCCACCAGGAGTTGGAGGCAGTTGTAGGAGCTACCAATACTCATTCTCAGAAAACCAATGGTCATTTATGACTATAATGAGACATCTAAATCCATTGCAGAGATTTGCATAAGCATTTAGAGACTTCTAAAGGCCATGATGCTACAGGGAAGTTTTAGGAAGCAAATGATCAAATGACCAGTCTATTGTTGGTGTTTGATATGTGCTGGACACAGTAGAAGAAGTTTCAGAGACAGTTGAAGAATTCTGAAGGAGTTAGTGCCATCTAGAAGCTCAGGGTAGCTCAGAGCACTGATTGAAGGAATCAAGTCTAAGGAATCTTAGATCTGTTTGCAGAGTGATGACATCCATGACAGGGATATAGATGGTATTCTAAGCCCATTGGTTCAGCTTAGTAATCTTTGGAGTTAAGTGTGGAAATTGTAAAATAAACTTTACCATAATCGCAAAGATCCAAGTCAAGATGAAAAAAGCTCAAGGAGACGTAGCCCACGATATTCGGGTGAACTCCTAGATTAAATTTGTTGTTATGTGTGGTTTTTTATTTGCTGCATTATATGACTGTTATATGTGTTTAATATCAGCATAAAAAAATGGAATTAAATCACTTAAACAGTTAAAAACAAACAACATACACCTGTTCAAGTATTTAATTCCACAAATGTCATACATAAGTAGATCATATATTTGTTAAGCTTTAAGTGGGAGGTTCTTGTAAGCATAACAAGTTGTTAAACCCCCATTTCAGATCAGGTGGTATCAGAGCAGGTTGCTTGATAGACAGAGCAAGGTTGCTTGATTGACAAAGCAATAGGTTTTTTGTTTGACTTGAAAAGTGTTTAAACAGTACAAAGGATTTGACTATTTGGTTGTTTGTAAACTGACTAATTGTTTGAGTTTGCAAAGGTGAAGGGAAAGCTACTGATAGCTAAGTCCAGGAGAGGACAGGAAGGAAGAAGGGATTAAGGCATTCCCCTTACCCAAAGGACCTCAAGGAAAAATGTTGCTTGAATAAGCTTTGTGAATTTGGTTGAAGTTCTTTTGTTCATTTTGATAATGACAACTTCTACAAGTGAGTTTCTAAATCCTCCTCCTTCACAAGATTTTTTGATGAAGACATGAAGCAATACATGTTCATCCTGATGGATATGGTGAAAGAAATGTATGAATATGAAAGGAAGAGTACAAAACTTCGAGAGTAGCTGAATTCCATGAAGGAAGATAAGAATTTGCTTTCTCACAAGTTGCAGGAAATGGAGAGCCAACTTCGTATTGCAAAGATGAACCTAGAAAGAATGCATGAGTTGGAGATACAGCTCCTTGTTGCCAAAGAAGGCTTAGTCAAGTATCAGCTTGAAGAATAGGTAAACAAACCTAGTTTGTCTTCAATTTCCTCTAAGAATGTTTGTATTGGTTCTTCTAAAAAACATACAATAGGCATAGGGTCCAAGTTGATGTCAAAAATGGGCTATGAAGGAAAAGGATTGGGAAAACATGCATAGGGCATTGTTGAGCCAATAATGATTGAGGAAAGACCTAAGTATCTAGGTCTTGGCTATGGACAATCTTATGGAGAAAGTTCCAAAGCATCCATGAAGGCAATTGAAACAATTCCTAGAAGGATTTTCATTTTAGGTTCTCTACCTCAAGTTTGTAAAGATTGTATTCAGGGGGAATGCAATTTTTGAAACATACTTTGCAAGAAGAAGGTGTTCATAAGAATGCACTTGAACAAGAGAGTTATGAAATCTCTAAAATCATTGAAGAGATTGATGGTGTTCGGAAGGGAGCCCCTTCTTCATTTGATTCACCTCCTCATGAAGGCAATAGAGGTGAAAGAGAAAGGCATAAATCTGATTTCAATCATATTTCTTTTGATTATGTAAAACATGATAAATTTCCACATAGGCATTAAAAAAAAATTTGCATGTTCCTTTTGTGGTTTGGTTAACCATAGTGTTTTTAAATGTTGGAAGAAAATGGCTACATACAGGAAACTTTTGAAGAAAAGGAGGCAAGAAGCCAAAGGTCCATTGGATAAGGCAAATCATGTTGTAAAGAGGATGCACATGTGTTGCACTTATTGCCATAAGTGAGGACATATTGCTGAAAAGTGTTGGACTTTGAATCCAACAATGCTTCCACGAAATTTGAAGAAAGTGGAGGAAGAGAATGGCAAGAATAGAAAGGAAGCTTCCATAATTGATGTGTTACAGGATGTTGATGTCAATGTGTAATTAAAGGAAGTGCCTTTGATATGGATTGGTAATAAATGGTTAGATTTCTTATCCAATTAAAGTTTCATGTCTTTTGATTTGAAACATTTATTTGCCAATGGAATGCAAGTTGTAGGGTTTTACCAAAAAGGTGAATAGAAAAGTTGAGTATGAGACTTGCTTTATTGCAGCAAAATTATATTCATTTCAGCTTTGTAAGTACATGTACATATGATTGAGGATCTTGTACTTATAATTGTACTTGAGAGAAAGTTGAAGAATGGAATACATGCATGAGAATGGTATGTATAAACAAAGGAATGTTGATTATTTCCTTGTATTTGAACATGTATGTGTAATTGGCTTGATGGTCGATTGCTTTGTTTAAACATGCATGCAATGTCATATAGACTTTAAAAAGTTGATTTTGTCTCCAAGATTGAAAGAGGGAGATAGTGATGAAGTGTTTCACAAGAGGTGGAATTCTTTCTATTTTGAAAAAGAATCGTCAATTTCTTCTTAAACATGTTTGACTTGGAGAGTCAATTGTTTCAAAAAGGCATGTTTTTGTCAGCTTGTTATTTAAGTCAATCATTGTATACAAGATGTAAAGACATGATGATGATTCACATGATGTGAAATTTGTTTCTTTTGATGGAGCAAGAGTTTATGTTATCCAGTTATTTCTTGCACTATGTTGTTTTTTTTACAAAATGTCAAAAGAAAATTTGCAGCAGCAAAAGTCGCCATAGAAGTGCCTTGGTACGAAGTGGTTTGACTTATTAACCTAGTAAAATATACTTTCATTGGTACATATGCAAATTTGAGTTGAGCTTGCATGAATTTGTGATGTAATCTCACGTTTTTATGAGCCACCTTGGATCGATGATCAAGGAAGCAATATTCAGCTACCTTCTGTAAACTTCTCAATAGAAATTTGGAATGAGTTCAAGAAATACAGTTCTTAACAGGAGGACAAGCGCATCCAGGAAGGGAAGTGTCGACTACCTTCGAGTTTTGGTTCAAAGGCACTAGCCATGCAAGACAAGTGTATGGAGGCTGAAAGAAGAGGGTGTTATACTCTCATCTACTATACAAATCAGTATATCAATCTTTTGGGGTCCAAAATATTCCCAATGGGGAGTGATCAGATATTGATCAAGGACCTTAGTAATAGTCACGTGTCCCGAATTAACCACATTTGCAAACAATGTACATGCGGTTTCAATTAACATGACCACCAATTCTACGTGTATTAGCATTGAAGGGTTAATATTGGTTTTAAGCACTAAAACATTCTCCTTAAGCGCCTTTCTTAAAATACGAATTAAGGACGTGGGTGGTCTTAGAAAGACGGTAAAAGGTATCTCACATGGATAAAAGGCTAGAAGTTGTATTCTAAAATTTCACGTGATTACCCTTAGCAAGTGACACATAGCACGGGAAAATGCTTTTCTCGCACGCTCTCGATCTGATATCGACCATGCAAAAATATACACGGGATTGCGCGACAGCCGTTGGATCGAGCAGGACAGATCAACAGTGGATATTGTCTGGGCTAGTTGGTGAGTAGAAGACGCGATAGCTGTTGGATTGGACGAGATATATCGTCGGTTGAGAGTTAACCCAATCGCTAGTTCTACAGAGGCTTATCCCTAACCGCCAGGATTATATTGCCTCATATGCGTGCCCAATAGAAATTTATTGTTAACGATTACCTCTGACAAGCAACTTGGCGGAGTGGCTAAAATCAGGCAGATATGCTAAGTTTAACTGAAGATAAGTGTGTTAACCAATTTTGGTGGAGTATCCTTAGAGGATATTGCATAAATACACTCCAAGAGAAATTCTTGTAGAAGAAGAGCCAAAAAGACAGAGCAACTCAGAGAGAGTGAAACAAGAGGCTAGATAGGCTAATTGCAACCTTCTGAAGCTAATGGAATAGTTTAGAAAAGCTGAGGAAGTCATATTCATGGAGAATTTCATCGAGGAAGATTGATTTTAGAGCTCAGAGCCACCAGGGATTGGAGGCAGTTGTAGGAGCTACCAGTACTCATTCTCAGGAAACCAATGGTCATTTCTGACTGTAACAAGCCTTTTGAATCCATTACAGGGATTCGCAGAAGCATTTGGAGACTTCTAAAGGCCGTGATGCTATAGGGAAGTTTCAGGTAGGAAATGGTCAAATGATCAGTCTATTTTTGGTGTCTGATATGTGTTGGAGATAGTAGAAGAAGTTTCAGAGACATTTGAAGAATTATGGAGTTAGTGCCATCTAGAAGCTCAAGGTAGCTCAGAGCAACGATTGAAGGAATCAAGTCTAAGGAAGCTTAGATCTATTTGCAGAGTGATGATAGCCATGACAAGGATATAGATGGTATTCTAAGCCCATTGGTTCAGTTCAATAATCTTTGGTGTTAAGTGTGGAACTTGTAAAACAAACTTTACCATAATCCAAAAGATCCAAGTCAATATGACAAAAGCTCAAGGAGACGTAGCCCACGATATTTGGGTGAACTCCTAGATTAAAGTTTTTGTTATGTGTGGTTGTTTATTTTCTGCATTATATGACTATTATATGTGTTTAATATCAGCGGAAACAAATGGACTTAAAGCACTTAAACAGTTAAAAACAAAAAGCATACACCTGTTTCAAGTATTTAATTCCACAAATGTCATACATAAGCTAGATCATATGTTTGTTAAGCTTTGAGTGGGAGGTTCTTGTAAGCATAACAAGTTGTTAAACCCCCATTTCAGATCAGATACAAATGACCAAAACCTCCTTTCTATATATAGGAGTCTAAGGGGTCATAATATAATCAAAGCCGACATAAAAATAATAATATAAGGGCACAACAATAACAATAAGGGCTACAATGACAATAGTGATAGGGGAATCACTAGTATTACAAGGACCTAACATGCCCCTCCCCTTCAAAAAAAGTGGTGTCTTCAATGCTTGAGTAGTTCTAGATGCTTCTGTATAAAATTCTCATCCTCCCATGTGGAATCTTCAGTGGTAAGTTCTTCCACTTGACAAGATACTCTTAAATTGATCGATTTCGCAGTTATTGAGTTCTTGTTTTTGTGACTGCTTCAGGTTCCAATATGATTTTTCCTTCCTCGTCAAGTTCTGCAATATTGTTTGAACTGAGAGCTTGTCACCAATAACCTTATTTAAGCATGAAACAAGGAAAACTAGGTGCACTCGGGAAGCTGCAGGAAGCTCTAATTTGTATGCCATAGTACCAATATTTTGCAACAACTTGTACGGACCATAATACTTTGGTTATAATTTATTATCCTTTTTAGCTTGCTTGAGGGAATTTTTTTTATATGGCTGTAGCCGTAGAAATACCCAGTCACCTATATCAAAACTTCTTTCGTTGCGATGTTGATATGCCTGTTGTTTCATTCTACTCTATGCCAAAGTTAGGTTATCCTTTAAGAGTTGGAGAACTTGTTGTTGATACTTGATGTGATCTTCCACTGCTTGAACCTTAGAATTTTCTTTTAAATATGATGTGATGGATGGTGGGTGATATCCATAAAGTTCCATAAATGGGATCATTTTTGTTGCAGTATGGAAGGAAGTGTTATACCACCATTCAACCAAAGGCAACCATTTGACCCATTGTGTCTGTTTATTTATTTATTTATGTATTTTCTACGTTAAGACTAACCTAAGTACCCACGGGGGATTTGAACCGGTGACCTATCACAAGGAGTGCCTTAACATCGCACCCATTCACCGTCAATCCAAAGCCCCGTGGGCCATTGTGTCTATTTATTAGATATAAAGAAACGAAGATATCCTTCCTAAAATTTGTTTACTATGTAATATCCCTCACCTTAATAATAAATAATAAATAATAATACAAAATATAATAATACAAAATTAAATAATACAAAAATAATAATTAATAATATAAATAATAAATAAT